>SZWC01028268.1:12722-28434 GCA_023375785.1 Penium margaritaceum
GAGGGGCGGGAGAGCGGACTGTTGACAGCGGAGGAAGGGGAGGTGGACTTGAGTAGGCGGGAGATGGCGGAGGAGGAGGGGGAGGACTTTGCGAGAGGAGGTGTGGGAGAGGGAGAAGCGGAGGCGGGGGAAGAGGAATTGCTGGGAGGGGAGGGAGCGGTGGGGAGAGGGAGGAAGGCATCGAGGCGGTGGCTGCCGCCGCCGCCGCTTGCACTGCTGGTCGTGGTGTTGGTATTGGTAGGATCATCCGACCGCTGAGTGAACCAGTGGAGGGAGCTTGAAGGGCCTCCAGGAGCTGCGGCGACGCGCGCCGTGGTCGCATGGCTGGACATTGTGAAGAACGTAGATGGTGCTTGCCTGAGCGCCTTCAGCTCGAACGCGATTGCTTGATCGGAGAAAAGAGCACTGGCGTTTAAGAGAAGCTCGCGTGGGACTCGATGTCAGTGCCCGTGCACATAAATTCCGGCCAAGGTTTGTTCCTCTGATTGTGCGATATCAGTAGGCGGGTGCTCATCAGGGATTTCCTACAATGACGACAACACGAATAGAATCCCTTCGTCAAGAGCACAGATCTACGGAGAACGCGTTGTTTCTGGTACAACGCTGAATGCGGAATTGTTTCACAGAGTTCGTCTCGTACCTGGTATTAACGACGCCACTAGGATCCCGCTGTAGTTGATCTTTGCTGAACCAGAGCAGTAAAAGCGGCCGAGACAGCGGCGAGAGTCGCTGCTCTCCACTGGTCTCAACGCTGAAGGATTTCATCGAGGCATGGGCAGACTGCGAAGTGGAACCGAAGGCGGTGGCATGCTGTCACTTGCATCGGGGCGTGTTTGGCTACATGAGGTCAGGACTTTGTAATCCGACAATTTTTCGTTTGCGAGTACAGGTTCGGGATGATATTGAGGTCATTTAGCGGTTTACGTTTAGGACACTAAGGTTCAGCTTCTAGAGAATCCTAGCCGTCGCCTTCTCGTTACGATTTCATTTTACCGATCGTAGCCGCCGACCTTAACCCATCTTAGAGAGATGGAAGTGACGATATGTCGATAAACTATGTTCTGCATTGCGTGAAATAATCTTGACCGCGAACCTTATCTCCCATCGATCGTGACCGTCGTGTCGACAAGGCCACAACCAGTCTTGCATTTGGGCTACACGATGCAATCGTGCAGTCCAAATTTATTCGTTGTGGATAAGTCACATGCCGTGAGCCTTTCGAAATTATACAGTCTCATCACCTTCATCTCAATCATTGCTTGCCTGCAGCGCGCTTCAGGACCGATTGTCCCACAGACGACAGCCAAACGACGAGTCCACAGGCGTAGTGCGACCATCGAAAGCCAGCGGCAAATGATGTCTGGAGGATTCGACAATCTCGCTCCAAATAACTCATAGTCAGAACCCTTGTTTTCGCCACATTTACACTTTTCACTTGAACGAGTTTCATTAACACTTTTGACATAGGCACGTACCCTTCACCAACCAGATTAAAAAGTCAAATGTCAAACTCGCGATAGCCCCTCGCTGTGCTACCCAGAAACTTTAAATCGTTCATTTTAAGCATCATTATTCATACTAGATTACATCTACGTGGAAAAAAATGGAAATTAGCTTCTTTCCCTTTTTCTGTACCACGAGAAGCACTATTGGCTTGTCTAGAGCAAACATATCAATGGGAAATTCATTAGCTGATGATTTTTATGTAAATATTTCTCTAACTTTAATTTTTGTGGGAAAGGATAAACTGGGATGTCGTGCACCTTTTGGTGTGCTTCAGGCAAACAATAAGGACAAACAAGGTGATAACGTTCAATAGGCACGAGGGAGACACAAATACGAATATATTGACCTCAATGCACCATTTGATGGCTGAGAAATAGAGTAAAAAATTCTATTTGAACTTTAGTACCAGGTAGGAGGGTATTTGTGGGTGAGGCTTATTCAACCTCCACCGACAAGAAACGTGCAAGACGTGGGGGAATACACAATGGTATCAATGGTTTATTCCTTGCTCTATATTAAGAACAATAACGGTCTTATCCCCTAATCCCATTATTGTGATGTATTTTGAGATGTCAATTTTAGCCAATGACCATCCGATTGGCCCATTCACTATGTAGAAAGCCTTAAAGTTGAATAACATGAAGGAAGTTCACAAACATCTAATAGCGCATGAATCGACCAATGATGCGGATTTCCTTTTGCCAGAGCTTGGCTTTTAAAGCCCCGAAGTTTTAAGGGACGTCGTAAAAATTTCTAATAAAATTCACATGAATGAAAGGAAAATGTATACGGGGATGAGAAGTAATAAATAAACTAGGAAAATTACGTAACACTTAGGTTGTGATCCATGCTTGTAGACATCAAGCGCTCCGCACAAAATGATTGACCCCATGTCAAATACTCCAAGTCTAACAACTATGGTATTTCAGCGTGTTTGATAATGGACTGGTTAAGGCTTTAGGGAATGTGAAGGGAACTAGCATAGGGTTTTGGAAGGGATAGAACGGTTGGAATAATGGACAAGTTGGAATGGGATAAGGGGACGAGCCACGTTATGACTCATTGTCGAGTAGCTCGCTAAGAGATAAATTATGTCATTGAAAAATCAATTCTGATATTTCTTATGAATTTTTTGTCTTCTAAAATTTCAATTTCAAATTTTAGGTATTTGTATGGATGGATTGTTTACCATAAATTATAAAGGGCCACTTAAAGTAATTCTTCTTAGAATATAATAATTGAAAGAATAAAATTTTGTTCATTTTAGTTTATTCATATATATGTGTAATTTTTTACATGTCTGAATACTTCAATCAATTACTGATATTACGTTTCTAGTAAAAAAGTCTTGTATTGATCCAAAAAACATCATGAGAGAAACTATTTATGGGGAAATCTTATTTTATAATTATATATACAGAAATAATCTCTTATGATCGCTTTTGATTGGATGTCAGATGAAAACCGCCAGCTAAACATTGCATTTTGTATTAGCTTCAATAGTCTAGACAGACCATACTTCGTCAACGCCGAACTTTTACGGACTAGGGTCAGGAATAACCCCTAGGTCAAGTGTCCCTTGACATACCCTCGCCTATTGAATGCTAGTGCTGTCTCTCCAAATGCGCATGCAGGATTTGGACCTAGGATTGGAACGTCACGGGATCTCAGGGACTGTTGGTAGGACCCGTGGACCGGATGCTAGAAAGATGTCGACAAGCATGGCTCGGAGAAGCAAGACAGATGCTGCAAGGACAAAACTGTAGCGAGGCACGCCCGTTGTCGTTCATCGGCGGCTCATGAAGCACCGATTGAAGCGCGTGTCCATGCCAGTTGTCAAAGAGGGTTGCGGCGTGCGTTTCCATCGATGGAGTCCGGCTGTCGCAAGCTGGCACACTGTCTTCACTACGCAGGTCCGCAAGTTGGCTATCTGTCTCTTGAGCTCCGGTACAGGAGGTGCACGTGGGGCGAAAGTGTGGCGGGTCGGGACGACGGGTACCCGCAGAAAAGCGGCTAAGCTCCCAATCGCCCCCATTTTTGGCCGACCATGTCTGAAACCTCCCATTCTAAGCAACATTTCTACGTCGGCACCATTCGAAAAACCTTCATTCCGCGTAGCCCCATTATTTATAAGTTTTCCAAATCTCCGCCATTCTGAGAAGAGTTACTCCGTCACCCCTATTATCTTAAAAAAATATCAGGGCTTTGTTTTTACACATGACTATGTCTACGGAGATCTAAGAGGGCGTCATCGTTCGTTCGTACGGCATCACCGAACGGACGAGACGGTCCCTCGTCCAGTCCTCGCACGTCATCGCCCCCCCCCCCCCTGTTGTGATTTTTGACGTTCTTGTTGACCATTACGGTTTACTGTGACCACTCCATCATGTCCATACTCGTGCAGATCCCTGATGCGGACCCTGGTGGCACCGGTGCGTCATGTGGTGGCGGACTACCAACCTGGAGCTGACCGACGACCGTTCCACAGCCCTGGACGCTACCTAGGACCTCCTACAATTTTTCTGCAGCACGCAAGGGTTTATCGGTGGACTGGCTGTGGGCCCGATTTGCATTTTTTTGCATTGTGTATCCACCGTTTGATGCCAGATGAATGCATGTGACCAGCTGTAGCGTCCAGCTTTTGATTCTGCACGTTTATGTTTAGACGACGCAGCGTTCCGATATGTCTGCGCAAAGTTACGACCAAAACAGTGGTTTTGGGCTGGTTTTAGGACAAATCTTACACTACCGCATGCAACATCCGCAGTGCGCCGCGGCAGGTACTTGTATTGGGCCTGTCATTTTTCATTTCTCTCTGCAAACCTCTTGAAGCATTCTCACACTTTGCCTTGTGTCTCCTAGCCGGACCCTTGCCGTTGTGTGCATGACTTAGGACTGTCATCACCGTTTGACCAGGCACTGACGCCCAGTCAGCGGCTGTGTCGCTAGGAAGCTTCCACGCTTCTTCTCATGGTATCACAACGGTGAGACAGTTCTCACCGAGCTGCGTAGCAGAGATGGAGCAAAGCAGCACCAGTGAGTCAATGCTGCGAGAGATTCACAAGGACCTATCGACAACAACAGCGGGTGGCCGTCATCGCTCACCATCACCACGTGAGATTGCATAAGCAACAGGAGACAGCTGCAATAGACTGCAGTCGCCAGCAACTGCTGACATACGCATTGAGTAGCAATAGCAGTAGGGCGGCAGCACCGGTGGCAACAGCACGCTGCCGCAACCGCAGCGCGTCGCGACAACAGCACAGTAGCAGCATGCAACGGCAACAGCACAGCAGTAGCGGCAACAACAGCGACAGCAGCAGCAGATCAGCAGCGTAGTGGCGATGGCAGCAGCAGCGGCAGGAGCAGTAGTGCAGCAGCAGCGGCGGCAACGGCAACAATGCGTGGCGGCGGCAGCAGCGTACAGTAACCGCAGCGTGCAGTAACCGCAGCGTGCAAAAACAACAGTAGCAACGCGCAGCTGCTGCCACAGCCGCACATGCGGCCGCCAGGTGGCTGTCCCACAGGAGCCGCGCGGCTGACGCCGCAGCAACAGCTGAGCGGAAGCTGAGCAGCGGCTTCCGCTCAGCATTCGCGCAGCTGCTGCGGAGCGGCCGCCTGCTCGCGTAGCAACCGCGAAGGTTGACAAAAAAAGGGGGGACGACGAGCTAACGTCAGCATTTTTCCTTGCTGATGTCATCATGTCATGCTGACGTCAGCAAGTTCCTGTTGACGTCAGCACTTGCCTCGGTGAAAATTTTGGTTGGAGGGTCAAAAGTTGCCAACCTTTAAACTTCACGAGGACCGGTCTTGTTTCTGCAGTTCGGCCACGTTGATGTCTCGGCTCATAATGATTGGCGTCATGGCTCCGTCCGGCAAAAAAGGAAACAAGGTAACAGACCCCTCTTCTTCCTCCTCAGGGGTCATGAGCACACGTTCATAGGCTATTGAGGACCTGCGAAGCCGGTAGGAGGAGATGCATCGCCTGCAACGGGAGCAGACTGACGCCATCCGCACACTCACCGAGCTTCTTCGAGGATATTCCACGACTCCACAACAGACTTCTGAGGGAGCGGCCGGGGTCGCACCCTCTACACAGCAGTTAGCTCAAGTACTGGAGACAGGAGTTGGAGCCGACCCGCCACCTCTTCATCCTTGGGACGAGGATCTAGACATGCTAGGCATGGAGGGCGACTCCCCCAAGCGCAAGATATGTGTGCTTCAAGAGCGTCTCCGCCAGCTTCAGACAAGCTCTCGGGCCACACACACATCCCTTTTTCCCGAGCTTCGATCGTCGCCTGACCTCCACCCTAGCGACTTCCCTCTTCCCGGCGTCTTTCACATCCCTCTTCCTTCCCGACCTGTGGTTGTTCTCCCTACGGAGCGGCAACCCAAGGACGTCGAGACGCCGCCCCCACGGTATGTCAGCGAGGACGGCTTTGACTACTGGGAGATACTTTTTCAGGTCTGGGCCACTTCAGAGGGTGTGTGGCCTTACTACCACATTCCGTATCAGACTACGGACCGAGCTCACATGCTGAGATAGCTAGAGCGATGCAATGACTTCTATACGCCATGCCGCGCGAGACCGTCGCCGACTTCCGCTGGTTCCTTGGCTAGGCAGGCACAGGCACCGGCGCTGATCCACGCGGAGGTTGGGACCTAGCATTGTCCTTCCTTGCTGTAGAGACGCATGCCACCCGCTCCGCGCACATTTGTGCCTTTCACTCCCTTCGTCAGGGGCCCGCTGAACCTACAGCCGAATATTGGTGACGTGCCATGCGCATTTACACACGCCTTGGGACTTGAGGAGGTACACTGCACACTGTACACTGTGGACACACTACACGATCATGCTTGGGGTTCGTCTTGAGCACATAGACATCTTCACGAGGTACAACGACGCCATGCTCAAGCCTTTTTCGGCTTCACTGAAGCTTCTTCCCTGGGCACACCAGCTCTTCCTCCAGGTGACTTCCGCTCGTGAGGCAGCCATGGCTCATCACACCATGCGGTCTGAGTGCGGTCTTCCGGAGTCCTTCGCTTTTGAAGGCTTTACCTACATGACTTGGGTCTGTAACCTCCATTGCTGCCGTAGTCATTGCATCACCACCAACTCCTCTGACGCAAACTCCTTCTCCATCCTCCATCACGTCCTCCTCCTCCCTTTCCACCTCGATTACACCGACTCAGACACAGGGTGTCGCAACAACGGCACAGGGGAAGAAGGGGCGAAGGAAGCGCGGCTCGGGTTAGCAGCAGTTGCAGCAGCAACCGTCATCGGGCAGTAGTAGTGGACGCTCCGTTCACTGCTACAACAGTGGAGGCGACCATCGTTACACCGAGTGCTAGTAGCCGCTCGACTGGGCGCGGATTACTCACGGGCTCCAGGCTGTGCACGAACTACGGTCTACGTCGAGCGGCACATCCTCCGAACGCGCGGCGACCACAGCTGCAGCAGTTCCCGCCTCACCACCGGTGACTAGCGTCGACCCGAACCCACATGATCGCACCATGGTCGAGCTCCAACACCTTCTTGCACTTTACTTTCAGGGAGGTGTGAGTGTGTTCTAACAGCTTGGTGTTTAACAGACTATCTGTTGGTCTGTTCTTGTGGCTCGGGATGACTCGTGTGGGGAGGCACAGTCGGCATGCGATGACGATGGGCCTGACTGTACAGATTGGATTCATGAGTCTCACCTTTGTGCCCTTCGCCGTTCCTCTCCACCTGTTGCCGAGCGTCCATCTGAGGTCGAGTGTTCCATTGCATGTTGTACAGTGATGTCCTCTAGTTGTGATTCTAGTGGCACTTGGATCATCGACGCAGGTACCCCTCATCACATGACCTGTCGTCGTAGTGATTTTGTTGTTCTCGGCCCTGTTGTGTCTGTTTGTTTTGTCCGCTCAGGCTCTGGTCAGTCCTTGCCAGTCCAAGGTGTTGGGGTCGTATGCTTCAATGGTTTGTCTGGCACCCTATATCTTTCCGAGGTGTTGTTTGTGCATGGCCTTGAGCTCAGTTTGCTTTATATACGTGCTTACACACTCATGGGACTCTCTTTTGAGCACACTACAGTGTCCGAAGTGTGAATGCAATTGACACTCGTAGTGTTCTTCTTCGTGCCTCAGTTGTGGATGACATACATTGTATCTCTCAGACTTCTGCTCCTTGCTCCCCCTCCTCTTCCGCTCGTATTTTTGTCACTGGTGTTCTCTCTCTTGAGCACCAACAATTGCTTCATTACCGCCTGTGTCATGTAGGTACCGACACCATGTCGAAGATCATTCGGACACAGCCCGCTCTCAGTCTTGATGCAGCTTCTTTCGAGAGGCCGCCCAAGACCGACTGTCTCTCCTTTGCTCAGGGTAAGATGCATCGTTGCACCTATCCTAACTCTCGTTCACGCGCACTTCACCCTCTCGAGTTTGTCCATTCGGACCTTCTTGGTCCCCTACCTATCGAGTCTCTGTCCGATCGGGAGCGCTACGTCCTGACCCTGACTGATGACTTCACCTAAATGCGGTTGGTCTACAGCCTGCGCCAGAAGAGTGATGCCGCTCTCGCGGTTTGCCTCTGGCTAGTGATGGCTGAGCGTCAGTCCCGCCACGCGCTGCACACCTTACGCTCGGATCGCGGCGGCGATTTTCTTCGCGAGATGGAGAGCTTCTTTGCCAAGCACGGGATTTTTCACCAGGTCTCTGCTCTTGCTAATCCTCAGTGGAACGGTGTTTCTGAGCGCTGGAACTACACCATGGAGGATGCGGTTCGCGCTATGCGGTCTGAGTGCGGTCTTCCGGAGTCCTTCGCTTTTGAAGGCTTTACCTACATGACTTGGGTCTATAACCGCCTTCCGCACATTCCTCTTCCAGACCACGTCACACAGTATGAACTCTGGTTTGGTCACCGTGCTGACTTGCGCCTCGCTCGCGTCTGGTGATCCTTGGCTTTTTTCTGGTACACCGAGGACCAGAAGGGGTCCAAGGTCTCACCGCGGGATCGCTTGTGTGCCTTCGTCGGCATCTCCCCACGGTCGAAGGCATGGCATTTTGGGACCCTACTCATCGTCGCATTGTTGAGTCTCGCGACACGCTCTTCTTTGAGTCCCTCACCTACCGTGATGTGACTTCGATCACGTTGCTGTCCGTCACAAACGTTCCCACGTGTGAGGTTTCTTGACGGATGGGGGAATCTACGCCTACGAGCCTTGCTCACGAGGCTGATGTGTCTGTTGGAGCTCCCTCCACTTCTCCGGCTCTCAATGACCCAGCGATCATTGCTGTCAGTCTAGAGATCTCTCCAGCACCGCCAGCTTCCACGCCTGTCCTCTCGCACCCCACAGGTACCCGTGATTCTGTACCTATGCGTACTCCTGTGACCGTACTTGTGTCAGCCAGCAGTCTTGCCTCTGTGTGCGGACCTGCCTCACCTACTCCTAATGTCACACCGATCCCCGTGTCGCCCACACCCACACGTCCTCACACGGCATCACCAACTCCCTTGTCTTAGCCCTCCCCAGCTATGATTGTGCCCATTCCTGAGCCTGAGGTGCATCCCTCGAGCCCGGGTTACTCATGTGAGCCTGGCGGTCGTCTTCGACCATTGGACTCCGGAGCTCAACGAGTGTCTGGTCCCACACCCAAACGCTCCGCTCGTAGCATCGCGAATGGTGATCCTAGCACAAAGGCCCTAGGCCTGTGTGTTCGCACTGAGCACACAGAGGTTCATCCAGCATGTCCCGTAGGGCACCACCTCATCACTCGCGAGTTTTATGTCGCTTGTGATGCAACAACTGATCTTCTGGTCATCAGACCTAGGATTGAGGCATGCGCTCTAGCCACGTAGACCTCTCCCTCGATGGCCCCTGACCCAAGCACACTGAGGGAAGCTCTCTCATCACATGATGCTTACGCTTGGCACGCTGCCTTCGAGGACTAGCTTCGCGCCATCCGAGAGCATGGAGTTTACGCGCTAGTCGACCTTCCACTTGGGAGGAATACTATTCGGGTCAAGTGGGTCTTCCACAAGAAAGTGAAGCCGGATGGCTCACTAGAACGCTACAAGGCTCGCTTGGTCATCAAGGGGTACTCTCACATTGAGGGCATTGACTAAAGTGACACATTTGCCCCTGTCAGCCGCATGACCTCAACTCGAGTTCTGTTTGGTGTAGTGGCTCAGTATGAGGCATAATACATTGTTGTGGGTACAGGGGTTGCTGAGGCGGTATGGCTGCAGCGCCTGTTTCTTGAGCTTGTCCAATCAGTACCCGCAATTGTGCTTCGTTGCAATAACCAGAGTGCTCTTGCCATTACGGAGAACTCTGGTGTATTCCATGCTCGTTCAAAGCACATTGCCGTTGAGCATCACTTTGTGCGTGATCTGGTTGAGCGACACGTCATCTCCGTCATTTTAGTTGGCACTAACATGCAGCGTGTTGACTTCTTGACGAAGGCCCTACCTTGCGGAAAGTTCCTGGTGGCCATTTGTTGTGTTGGACTTCGCCCCTTGCCTGAGAGTGGTTGAGTGTAGGGTGTGATTGTGTCTGTGTCACATTTGTCATTGTACCAGTTTTTGTACTCGTCTTAGTACTGCACGCGTATGGACATGTGCACCATCGGGTCATGGGGGAGTGTTGTGATTAGTAACGTTCTGTTGACCTGTATAGTTTACTTTGATCACTCGGTCGTGTCCATACTCGTGAAGACCCCTGATGCGGACCCAGGTGGCACCGGTGCGTCATGTGGTAGCGGAATACCAGCCTGGAGCTGAACGACGACCGTTCTAGAGCTCTGGACGCTACCCGGGACCTCCTAGATTTTTTTTGCAGCACGCAGGGGTTTATCGGTGGACTGGCCGTGGGCCCGATTTGGATGTTTTTGCATTGTGTATCCACCATTTGATGCCGGATGCATGCATGTGACCAGTCGTAGCGTCTGGCTTTTGATTTTGCACGTCTAGGTTTAGATGGCGCAGCGTTCCGATATGTCTGCGTAGAGGTACGGCCAAAACAGTGGTTTTGGGTTGGTTTTAGGACAGATCTTACACTACCGCGTGCGACACTTGCCGTGCGCCGCGGAAGGTACTTATGCCATGGACCTGTCATTTGTCATTTCTCTCTGCAAATGCTATTGAAGCATTCTGACACTTTGCCTTGTGTCTCCTAGCCAGACCCTTGCCGTTGTGTGCACAATTTGTGACTGTCGTCACCATCTGACCAGGCACTGACACCCAATGAGCGGCTGTGTCGCTAGGAAGCTTCCACATATCTTCTCATCCCCCCTCCCACCATCTCCTCCCCTTGCCCACCCCCTAGCACACACCGTCGCCCCAATACAACCAAACAAGCAAAGACGTGGACGACGCGAGACCGCAACGATGAGAACGTGTCAAAAAGTCCCTTTCTCACTACAAATGATTAGAATAGAACTCACGTATAAATCAGTGCTACACTAGCTGAGTAAAGACATATGCATACTCATATACATATACATACATAAATGCATTTACATGACATCTAGTGTAGATCTAAATTTCAATATGCACATGGATAATGATGATGTTGTAATGTACCCATCCTTTTGCTTGATGGATCAGCGGCGTCCACAGTGGAAAACCGAATGAAAACGATGCCCATGCTTTTTTTTTCGAGCAAAAATGGGCATGACTACCCTACTACCTGATGATTTTGTTTCCCAAAATAATTTTCATGGTGTAATCTTAATTTTCCCTCCTTTGGAATTAGTAAACGGTTTTCGTTTAAGGCGAAATTAGGCTGGGCCGTTGTGGTGAGTTCGTCTCTTTTTCCCATTTTTTTCCGAGAAGACTGGCTCAACATCCGACGAGCGCACGTTCGCAGAGATTTGAGAGTCCGAATTTGCGAACGGATTCACGACAACGGTCAACGATCGCGCATCGACCGTTGCATCTGTATATTCGTTCGCAACCGTGGCGCGCAGCTGGCGACACAGTTGCGACTGCTTTGTCGATGCGCCATGCAGCCTACAAGAGTAGCACGTCGACCATGTTTGCTGACAGTGGCAGCCAAACTCACATCATGGCGACCCTCACCAACTTCTTTGACAAGATCTCCCCGGAGGAGTACCGTGAGCGCCTCACACGTGCACTTGCTGCACCAAAGCCGACAGTGCCTTCTAGCAGTCGACGTGGACCTGGGAGGCCACGGAAGCACGCCCTGGTGCTTCCCCCATCGGTCGCTCCGTCTAAGTTGATCGTGCCCGATGCTGACGATGGCGTCAACGACCCGCATGAGAGCATCCACGAGCGTCTCCCTCGCCGCAAGGGAAGACGCGTTTTGTTCAGCGATGACGAGTCCGACGAGGAACCCGACGGTGCTGATACTGATGCGGCACCCGCCCCCATCGAAGCCACCCCCTCGTGTGCAAGAACATGCAGCAACACAGAGAGTGGTGTTTCCGAAGACAAGCGTGATGCGGTTAAACGTGCCGCGTTCAAAGCTCTGCTCGACGAGCTGTAGGACGACGAGGTTGCCGACGCTGCTGCAATCGTCGCTGACGCCATCACCGACGCATTGCAGTTGCCGCCAAAGCCGCCATTACCGGCGTCGTCTTCCTCGACCGATTCCACCGCAAAACGTGGGGAGTACATGGATTGGTACGGCTTGGGCCACGTGCCCATCATCCATGCCGCGGTCTTCCGAACGGGAAGCGTGGTGAAGGCCATCCATCACCTTCGCAGCATCTACCGCCTGCCACACCAGCCGTCCATCTACGAGAAGCTCACGCCATCCACGGTTCGTGGCTGGTACGAGCCGGGGACCAGTCGTCTACGTACCATCTACATTCTCGCGCTTGCGCAATCGCCGGAAACACCCATCGAGGAGGCCGCACAAGCAACTACACGCGTCCAAGGCAGCCGTGGCCGCAAATCCTACTTCGCGGAGCATCCGGAATTGAAGAACGAGATTGTGCGTGCCCTCCTCCGCATGCGCGATGCGGGAACACCGCTCTCCAGCATCACCATCCGTGAGAAATTCCAGGCCATCCTCAGCGAGCATGGAGTCTATGCAATTGACGGCCGAGACGTGTCCGACCTTTTCAGTCGGAGTTGGTGCCACAAATTCGTGGCTGACGAACTTGCACGGGCCTGGTGATGGGGCAATACGGCTTCGCAGAAGCTGCCGGAGGACTGGGAGGCCCGCGCCGAGTCTATGTTCAAGCGTGCCGCGTTCCTGATTGGTGTCAACCGCATCAACGACTTCATGGTTGTGAATGCGGACCACACCGGCGTGTAGCTGGTCCCCGCCCCGCGCTACACGTACGCTCCAAAAGGCTCACAGGAGGTCCGTGTGTGCGACAAGGAGGACAAGCGGCAGGTGACTGCAGCGATCGCATCTTCCCTCGATGTGGAGATGCTTTCCATGCAGGTCATTTGGACGGGTAAGACCAACGCTTGCCATCCATGCGGCAAACATAGTGACCATGCGCTTCGACACCTTGGGTTGCACTTCACGCACACGCCGAATCACTGGGCCAGCGTGGAGACCACCAAAGAGTGGTTCCACATGATCTTGGAGCCCTACTTCATCTCCAAGTGCAAGGACCAGCATCTTTCCCCTGACCATGCTCGACTACTCCTCATCCTAGATGCATGGTGGCCCCATGCATCCGAATCTTTTCAAGCATGGGTAAGCGAACGGTTTCCCTTGGTGGTGCTCCTGTACATCCCCGCAAGGTGTACCTCGAAGCTGCAGCCGGCGGACGTTGGACTACAGCGTCCGTTCAAGGCGGAAGTGTCCACTGCTTACAGTTCGTGGGTCGGCAAGCGGCTGTCCGAGAGCGACACTGTTAACCTCGCCACATCAAGGACGCTGCTGTAGGATGGATGGCGCGTGGATGGGGTCGCCTGGCCACAAACAGCGAGCTTGCCCGCAACGCATGGCGCCATAGCGGGTTCACCAAGGTGTATGACCCGGCGTTTGCGTCGGCGGCATCCGCGGACTACTTGACTTTCATGACCGAACCAGAGATGCAAGGATTCGAGGATGAGGACATTGTTGTTTAGTTACTCGGTCTGTTTTGTAAAAAAGTGTGTCTATCTTTGTGATCTCTCTATCTCTCTCTCTCTCTCTAACTCTCGCTCCGTCTCTTTCTCTCTCGCGCACGATGTTTGACCACATGACGTGCAAGTAACAGTGTTGAGAACCGGACGAAATCACCGAACATGAGCAAAACGGCATAAAACCAAGGCAGACCACCGATCACAGTGCCTAGAATAACCAAAATCTAAACACTTTCAGTGACATGACAACAATTAATAAACTGCATTCGTTTTAGCCCCCAGAAATTTCACATTGTAGCCGAATAAAAGAAATCGCCGTTTCACGATAGTTATTTAGCAACGAAATCATCAGGCATTAGGGTATCTTGTTTTTCATATCTTTAATAGATTTGACATGGATTTTGACTTGGAGGGCGAAGTCGAGCTTCGCTTGTCATCGCGAGCACGCAGGAGGGGTTCGCAGCAAAACCTCTACGCAAGCTCGCGATGACCCTGCCAAAACCCCCTTTAACTAGGTTCAAAATGCTCCGGTGCCCATCATTTCACCACATAAAGCAGCGCTGTCCTTAGTCAAAAACGACATGACAGCGATGCCCATGTTTTCAAATGTGCAACCGAAAACGGAATTTGACTTCGCTCTCGAGGTCGGACGTCACCGACTTTGAGAGCAAAATCAGGGACTTCTGACATCGGCCTCACTTATGTCAGGAGTCACCATGTTGCAAGTTTTGGAGTTTGCAAGTGTGAACCCCAAAACTTACACGTTTGCAGGGGTGAATTCACGAACTCTGAGCAAAACCCCTCGTTGAACTAGGGGGTTTGGGATTTAGTTTTTTACTTGCCTGGGCAGCTACCGGGACCCACGGTAGCGGAGCCCTGTAGATTCCCTTTCCTCTATCATAGTGTACGCCACATCTTGCAAACCCCTTCAAAGGCTCGACATCCCCCTGGTTAAAATGGGGGGCTTGGCAGGATCATCATCAGCTCGCAAAGAGGTTTTGCCGCGAAACCCCTCCTGTGAGCTCACAATGACGGGCAAACGTCGATTTTGCCATCAAAGTAAAAAATGATGTTGGATCTGTTAAATACATGAAATAAATTTCAGCCGTTCCCGTTTTCTCTCAAAGAACAACAACCATGTCCGTTGTTATGTCTTTCTCCACTATGGACACCGCTGCTTCATCTAGCCAAACGATGGGTATACAACTACTCTTTCCTTTCAACTAGGCGGTCAAGGGTTTGCTGAGGTTTTGAGATGCTGCGCACACTATGATAGAAGCAAGGGAATCTGCCTGGTCCCACTACTGTTGGGCCCGTCAGAAGCTTGCACAAGTAAAAAAACAGAACCCAAACCCCCAGTGTACCTAGGGGGTTTGTCGAGGGTTTGGGGGAGGTTGGGAGATGCCGCACACGTTGTGATAGAAGAAAGGGAATCTGCCAGGCCTCGATACCTTGGGTTCTAGTAGATTCCTGTGCAAGGAAAAAAAACCCAACTCCCCCACTGTGATTGAGGGTTTTTTCGTATATAAGGGGCGTTTGCGACATGTGGCACACTCTATGACAGGAGAAAGGGAATCTACCGGGCCCCGCTAACGCGAGGCTCCGCAGGTACCTGAGCAAGTAAGAACTCGCAACCCAAACCCCCAAGTTCAACTAGGGGGTTTCCTAAGAGTTTGTGCATTCACCGTTACGAACACACAAGTTTTGGAGTTTGCACTTGCAAATTCAAACACTCGCAACATGATGACTTGTGGCATAGGTGACGTCGGTGTCAACAGTTCCTAACTTCACCCTCAAAATCGGCGACTTCCGACTTCGAGAGCGAAGTTGAATTATTCTCTCGCTCGCACATTTCCAAACATAAGCACTGTTCGTATTTTGTTTTTCATTTTAAAATCTGCTCATCTATCAACCGAAACCATGGGTACCGCTATATTGTGAACTCGCGGATAAACACGTAATTTAAGTACACATGTACCTGTACATATACATATACATGTACATGTACATGTACATATACATACACATATACACATACATAAACGTATACATATATATGTACATATACATATACATATACATATACATATACATATACATATACATATACATATACATATACATATACATATACATATACATATACATATACATATACATATACATATACAT
>SZWC01028270.1:0-28433 GCA_023375785.1 Penium margaritaceum
CTCTCACAAGCCACACCACTTAGCCATGGAGGCTAAGGCTCACACACTAGAGTCCATAATCTCACACAAGGGAGGAAATCAGCCTAGCAATCAGGCTGACCACTCACACAGGACCTAGAGAGCTAGAAAATACTCTCATGGCACACTCGTAGTCCTCGCATAACCCACAATCCCATGGAGAATCGCCATGTGTCCATGGCTAGCACACAAGGATCTCACCTTACCTAAAAATTAGGAGAGGTACATTTTTCCTAGTCAGTACACTCTAACAAGGAAACCCAAGAATCTAGGACCTTTTTGGATATTTCTACCATTAGGTCTTGACTTTGGACCGCTTGCCTTTTTCTTTTCTCAGGCTAAGGCATGGAGCCATCGCCCATGGTCACCAGGATCTCGGCGGTCGATGACCCCGGAAACTTTGAAAAATCATATCTGCCAATCCGACCGTTGGATCGGCCTGAAAGTTAGACTATATGTATTTTTCCTGATCTTTCCAATGGTGAAGTCGGACAGACAATCGAACCAGGCATTAGGCAGTTTCCTGGAACCTGCTCCTGTGGACCTGAAATTGAGCTGAATGGCTCCTTTCCCAACAATCTCCCACTTTGCCAGTCAGAGTGGGCTGAGTCTACATGCCTTCATGCAGAACTGTTGCTTCTCACGAGTCCATGGCTTAGTGCAAAAATCAGCAACCTGCTTGCTAGTTGGAGTAAATCCCAGATTGATAGCACCCTCGTGCATCATGTACCTAATGAAATGATATGCAATGTCGATGTGCTTGGAGCGTGCATGGTGCTCAGGATTCTTGGTGAGTCCGATTGCGCTATGGTTGTCGACGCGCATAGGAACTGGAACTGCTGCACTCCCACTCATCTCCCCCATGAGGCACTGAAGACAAACTATTTCCTTCACTCCAAAGCTGAGAGAGACGTACTTAGCTTCTATGCTTGAGGTGGCCACGACCACCTGCCACTTGTTGCACTAGCTGATGGGCTCACCATTCATGAGGAATACATGTCCAGAGATGGACTTACGATCCTCAAGGTTTGAAACCCAATCTGGGTCTGTGTAGCCAATGATGTTATTGTTGTCGCCATTGTAGGTGATGCCGACTTGACAGTTCCAGTAAGGTAGCGGAAGATCCAGTTCACTGCTTTTTGGTGCTCAGGTCCGGGGTTTGCCATGAGCAAGCTCACAGCGCTAACAGCCTGTGCGAGGTTCGGCCTGGTTGCAACCATAAGGTACATGAGGCTGCCGACGGCGCTTTGGTACTTCTGCCGTTAAGCTGCATCCGCTTCTCCATTGAAGCTCACGAGGTAGTGCCGCGTCTCTTGCGGCGTGTCGATGGGTTTTGCCTCTGCCATGTCGAACCGTTGCAAGACATCCTTGATGTAGCGGCTATGCAACAGCAAGAGAGAGCGTGATGTGCAGTCACGCGTGATCTGGATCCCGAGGAAGTATGACGCCTCTCCGAGATCAGACATTTAGAAGCGCTCCTGCATGGCCTCCTTGAACTCCTGTAGTGCAGACATGCTGTTTGAGAGGAGGCGCATGTCATCCACATACACGATGATGATGAGGACCTCATGTTCATGCTGCCAGCGATAGTCGCTGCGCTCGAATCCCATGCACTGAAATGCCGCATCCAACTTCTGGTTCCAAGCACGCGACGCTTGCTTGAAGCCATACAGCGACTTCTGGAGCTTGCAAACCAGGTGCTCCTGGCCATCGAGGACGAACTTCTCCGGATGCTCCATGTGAATCTCCTCTTCCAACAAGGTTTGCAACATGAGCAAAGGTTTCCGTGTAGTCGATGCCTTCCTGCTATGAGTAGCCCTTGGCGACCAGCCTCGCCTTGTACTTTTTCAGGTTGCCATCTGCTCCCCGCTTCTTCTTGAACACCCACTTGCACTTGATCACCTTACGTCTCGGTGGACGCTCAGTCAGCTCCCACGTACTGTTGTCGAGCTGTGACTATTTTACCTGCTGCACAGCTTGCACCCTATCTGCTGCATTTGGTGTAGACATGGCCTCCTTGTACGACGTTTGCTCATCATAGTCTGCAGCAACTACGACGTTCATCTAGTCTGGCTTCTGGAGCATCCAGAAATGCCCACGCTCACCACGCTTATAGCACATCCTGAGAGGGTACCTTTGACCTGGTTCTGGAGGATAAGCAGGTGGCTGGCGCGGTGCTGCTGGCACAATTGCTGCTGGCACAATTGCTACTGCTGATGATGGTGTATCTTCTTCGTCTACTTCTGCCGATGACGTCGCTGTATCTGCTGCATCAGACATGGGAGAGAGGAGTGGTTCTCCCACTCTCTTAGTAGAGGAAGGATCAGGAGAGACTGGGTCACAAAGGATATCTACTCCCACTGCCTTGTCAGCTCCTGCTTCTCCTCCCTCTTCACACACGATGTTGGTGCCGATGACGTTACTCTCATTGAAGACGACATCCCTGGAGATGATGATGTGGCCTGTATTCCTCTCGTAGAGGCGATACGCCTTGTTTACCACGTCGTTGCCAATCATCAGAATCTGTGCGCTCTTCGCGTCCCACTTTTGCCGCTTCTCCTTTGGCACGTGCGTGTCCGCCAAGCTCCAAAACGCGCGAAGATGACCCACGTTTGGCTTTTTGACAAACCATGCCTTGTACGACGTTAAATGCTCTAGGGCCTTGGTTGGACTGCGGTTCTTGATGTACACCGCAGTGCTTACTACTTCGGCCCAAAAGTCATAGGTGCACCGAGCCGCGTATAGCATGGAACGTGCCGACTCAACGATGGTGCGGTTGGCGCGTTCTGCTACGCCGTTCTGCTGCGGCGAGTATGGCGCGGTGCACTACGCCTTGATGCCTGCTACTGCAAGGTAGTCCTTGAAGTCCTTGCTCAGGTATTCTCCACTGCAGCACCTTGATTTTATTTCTAGTCTGGTTCTCCACCATGGCCTTGAACTCCTTGAACCTGTCAAAGCACTGGTCCTTGGAGGAAAGGAGGTACACAGAAGTGTAACGGCTGAAATCATCAATGAAGGTGGGAATATACCTAGAGCCTCCAAAGCTCTGGGTCTGCATTGGCCCAACAAATCTGTGTGGACCAGCTCCAGCACCTCCTTCACATGCTCCCCTACTCCAGAGAATACCTCGCCATGCTGCTTCCCCTCCAAACAGCCGATGCACAACTGCTGTTCAAAGTTACAGATGGTGGATAAGTCACGCATCATCTGCTTCGTTTGAAGTTGCTGCAAGGTGCGCATGCCGATGTGGCCGTAGCGCGCATGCCAGATTTCGCCATCTGTAGCTTGCACCACTGCTGCAACACTCTACTCGCGCGGGATCTTGGTCGCCCCCAACAGGCGGTACATGTCGCCTTCCTTCACCAACGTGGCCAACTCCTGTCCTGTTTCCTTGTCGAGGATGTAGCCATGATCGTCGTTAAAGACGACTCGCAATCCTGTGTTGGTGAGACAGGACTCTGAGAGAAGATTGAACGCAGCATTAGATACGTATAGCACACCATGGAACACTCCCACTTCAATGCCACGTGGGGTCCCCAACCACATCTCCACAATCCCAATCCCCTCAGCATACACCACCCGATCATCACCCAAAGCAATCGGTCGGGGGGGAATAGATAGCAGCTGCGTAAACCACTCCTTGTGGTGCGTCAGACTCTTAATACACCCTGAGCCCTTATACCACGCCAGATCCGCCTTTTCTTTCTGCGACATGTCGGACTTTGCCATGAAGAGGCGGTCGCGCACCTCCTTGGCCACGTTCATGTTGCCAAAATGGCGCACGCCGGTCTGGTTCTGCTGTTGTTGCTGCCGCTCCTGCTGACGTTGCTGTTACTGCTGCTGCTATTACTTTGGAGACTGCTGCTTTTGCTGTTGTTGCTGTTGCTGCTCCTTCTGGTCCCTCTTGAACTTGAAGTACATTTTCTTGTAGTGCCCCTCTTTCTGGCAATAGTAGCACTTGCCCTTCTTCTTGCCTCTCTGCTGCTCGGACTGCTGCTGCTGCTGGTTACGTGAGCCCATGGCTATGAAAGCTGCTCACTACTGCTACTACCGCCATTGCGCTTTGTTGCATTGCGACGCAGTTCTACCTGCACCAGGTGCGTGTAGATGAAGTCCAGGTCGAGTGTCGGCTGGCACTCTAGCGTCTCTCGCACCGTGTCATAGCTCGTTGGGAGTCCCATCAGCAAGAGGAGGACGAAGCGCGTGTCTTCCACAGGGTTGCAGGCCGCTTTCAGCTACTTCGCCAGCTCCTTTGCCATGTCCAAGTACGCCTCCATCTCTTTGCCACCCTGCATTTTCAACGCCATCATCTTCTCCTCCAAAAGCATGAGGAATGTAGGATCCTTGCTCTCATACTTCTTGCACAACATGTCCCACCCCTTTATTGCAATAGCCTTGTCATTCACATACTGAAGATGCGGACTGGAGATGGTATTGACAAGCAGCCTGTAAGCCTGCCTGTCCTTCTTCTTCCACTCCTCATATGACGCCGCTGCAGTTGTAGATGAACTTGCATCTGTTGCACCTTTCTGCGGCGTCTTCCCCGCCACCACCTTCGCTATAGTGATGCCTTTTGCATGTGGAGGCAGAGCGCGCTCGTCGCCGCTCACCAACTCCCACAACGTGAAGTTGGCGCGTCCTTCCAGCCTCTCCAAGGGCTGGGCTACTGTTACCACGCCTGCTACTGCCATTTTGAACCTTGGTGATGCTCAGCACTGCCCTTGAGTGGCGGCGCTACACCTGCTTCTGCTGTTGCTTCTGCTGCTGCTTCTGCCAGAAATCTGTCTGACGGAAAATGGACTGTAGAGGCCAACAGACTGGGAATTTGGAAAATTCGAGCCCAGAATTGGGTCGACCCATAATACAGAGTCATCAACAGGGTATGCTGTTGCTCCTACTCCAACTCACACCAGCCAACTTGAAAGCGGTGTTTCGCCCAAACGTACAAATGGAATGCAAATATTTTTGCACCACTGAAAAGCTTAGGAAAACTTCTTGAATTCGTATGTGCTATGTTTTAAATTTGACAAAGGAATGAGAGAGTTATGGTCATCACAAGGCGACGGTCTTACTCAGAGGGAAGAGTGTAGCTCCGGCCGACCTTGTTTTGAGCATAACTCTCAGTCCTACTGTTACATCTTCGCGATCGTGGGCTCGTTGGAAAGCTTGTCTCTTGAACTTGAAGATCTTGTGGTTAATCGTCAAATTTGGTGACTATTTTACCCCAACCCGTTACTCTCAAAGTGACGGCCTGTGCTGGCTGAAAGAAGCAGAACCTGGCTTTGATACCATATGTTGGAACTGGGGGAGAGAGGGAGCTTTGGAGCAGCGAGCATGTGGAACTGGAAGGGCATCACTTGTGCTGAAGAATGGTTGTTGAATCACTCAAAATTATGGAGTATATATAGAGTTAGAACTTGGACAAGTCAGCCCTCTCACAAGCCACACCACTTAGCCATGGAGGCGGAGGCTCACACACTAGTGTCCATAATCTCACACAAGGGAGGAAATCAGCCTAGCAATCAAGCTAACACACACACAGGACCTAGAGAGCTATAAAATGCTCTCATGGCACACTCCTAGTGGTCACATAACCCACAATCCCATGGAGAATCGCCATGTGTCCATGGCTTGCACACAAGGATCTCACCTCACCTAAAAAGTAAGGAGAGGTACCTTTATCCTAGTCAGCACTCTCTGACAAGGCAATCCTAAGACCAAGGACCTTTTTGGATATTTCTCCCATCATGACTTGACCCTGGACCTCTTGCCTTTTTCTTTTCTCAGGCTAAGGCATGGAGCCATCACCCATGGTCACCCGGATATCGGCGGTCGATGACCCCAGAAACTACGAAAATCTATTTCTCCCAATCCGACTGTTGGATCGGCCTCAAACTTGGATCGTAGACATTTTGCCACCTGATCTTTCCAATGCTGGAGTCCGATTGACAATCGGAGCTAGCATCTGGTAGTTTCCTGGAACGTGCTCCTGTGGACCTGAAACTGAGTCGGATAGCTCCTTTTCCAACAGAGCCTGTACGCCTTGTGTGCACTGTCGTGTGCGACCATTACACACTTATGAGCATGTGCATCTAGCTTGCCACTTCTTTCTCTTGCTTGGACCTTTGCCTAGGCAGTACAGCCGAAGACCCTCATGTGTGAGGCATCTAGCTTCTTTCCTAACCAAGCCTCCTCTGGCGTCCTAAGCTGCTTCTCTTGCTGTTTCTTACAACGCCTTCCAAGCGTGGCTGCCGGAGTGAGATTCACAAGGTAGCAAGCAGTTCTTGCAGCTTTAGCCTTGAAACGAGGTGGTTTTTGGCATCGAAGAGTATGCTTCGTGTCATGCCGAGGATAGTCTGGTTCAGCCGCTCGGCAACGTCATTGCTCTGGGGGTGTAAGGCGCGGTGGTCTGGTGGTTGATGTCGTGTTGGCTCAACCAGCCTTCACACGCCTCGTACTCACCACCGTTGTCGGTACGTAGTGCCTCGACCTTTTTGCTTGTCTGCAAGAGTATGTCGCTCTACCATCGCGACAAACTCTTGTAGCTTCTCCTTGATCACTCCTTTCGTCTAGAGGAAGTAGATCGACATCTTGCGATTGTGGTCATCGATGAAGGTCAAGAGATACTTTCTGCCGCCGTTCGAAGGGATGCGGAATGGTCTGCACACATCACAGTGAATCAGGTCCAAGATTGCTGTCGCACGTTGCCAATTATGCTCAAAGGGCTCTCTTTGCCTTGCCTTGGAGGCATGGCTCACACAACTTTTTGCACTTTCACTCATCCTTGGCCTTGCATCCCTCCATCCCATGAACCATTTCGTGCTGCTACAGAGCTTGCATTCTGCTGTCGGCCACATGGCCAAACCGCCTGTGCCACAGCTCAGCATCTGTGTCGGTGGAGTTGGCCGCCATGAGGATGGCTTGTAGTGCATCATCGGGCTTTGGAGACTTGGGCTCTTCAACCGTCGCATATCCCTCATTTGTAGTTTCAAGGGATTTGGTCTGCAGCACGTAGAGCTCATCAACTCTTCGGACCTGTGCGAGAAGACTCTCCTTGCGATAGGAGATCTTGATGTCCTTGTTCTTGCCAATCACGGCCTCCTCTTTCGTGAAGACGACCGTCATATCGTGGTCCGCGATTTTGGACACTGAAAATAGGTTTGCCGCAAAGTATGGCATATAGACGACGTTTTCCAGCTTCAAGTCTTTTTCAGCACCGTTCACATTGATGCTGATCAACTCATCTCCCTCGCCTTGCACATGGACAAGGCTGCCATTGGCACACCTGAAGCGATGGTCAGTGTCCCCAATGGAGATGAACCCATCATTTTCCCTTGAAGAGTGGTGGTTCATGCCACAGTCGAGCCCGTAGGCTCCACGCTTGAGCAGTGGCGTCCCCTTGGTTGCCGGCACGCTCTCAGCCATCATGTTCGTCAACTTCTTCTTACCCTTTCCTTTGCCCTCATATTTACTACCATTATCTCCGTCTTCCTTCTTGGGAGCCCTGCACTCCCGTGCCCAATGCCCAGGCTTGCCACATTTATGGCCCTTCCCAAAACGCTTTGAACTCTTTCCACCGCCGCCATTGCCTTTTCCTCCACCGCCACCGCTTCCGCTGCTGCACTGACCAGAAGAGGAATTATTGCCACGACCATCGAACTGTCCAGCATAGGCTGAAATGTTATCCTCACTACCAATGGGACGCATGGCCTTGTTGCGTACGTACTCAGACACTGCCTTATACGTGAAATCCTCCTCCTTCCAACCGCTTAAGATGGTAATCAGAGGACCCCAGCTTTCAGGTATTGCCATGAGGAGGATCATGGCCTGCATGTTGGTGTCGATTTTCCAGTTCATTTGGGTCACTTGCTCGAGCAGTCCTTGAAACTGCAACAGGAAGTCCGGAATCGACTCTCCCTCGCTCACCCTCTTCAAAATTAGCTTTTGAAGGATGAAGAGGCGATTTATGAGAGCCGTTGATTGGTGTTCACGTGCAAGCTTCTCCCAAGCCTTTGATGCATGTGTGATATCTTGGAGGTGGACATGTTGTGACTCATGCACTGATGTCACAAGAATCGCATGCGCCATGTCATTTTTGACACTCCACGCTTCATATCCAGTATCCGTTTTTGGATGTTCAACCTCTTCTCCAAGGAACATCTTCAAGTAGCCACGCACCCTCATGACAATCTCAAATTTCCATCTCTACAAGGGAAAACCAAACCCTGTGAACTTTGACATCCCACTATTGACCTGCTTAAGAGTGAGTGTTGTGGGTGTCGTCATACTACTTCTCTACTTCTCTGCTTCTCTGCTTCATTGAGGCCGATGTAGGCTGATGTAGACTGGTGTCTGCTACCTGTTTAGAAGGTGCAGATCCGTCGCTTACCCCTTAGCCGTTGATCATCTGCAAACAAAGAAGAACACACATTAGCAAACTCAGGGTTGTGCCTTCAAGGGCAGAGCTTATCCCGATAAGGCCTTAAGGGTCGTACCTCCAAGGGCACAGCTTATCCTTAGCCCTTGTTCGCCAAGTCCCAGCACCCGCCATTGGAACTAATGGAGCAGATGGAGCTGATGGAGCTAATGGAGCTGATGGAGCTGATGGAGCTAATGCGTGCTGCAATACGTAGAGGACGAGAGAGTGTGCACAAGCGTGCGTTACAACTAGTCAGTGTGGGCCCATAACCCTTTGTCAACCTGCCTGAGGCGACGGTCTAAAAAACGGGTTCCGACACAAAAGTTCCCCCGGACCGCTCTTGGTATTGCAACCAAGAGATGATATAATCCTCAGAGCCAAGGTTCCACACTGAGCAGTTCATAGGAATCACTCCCTTATACTGTGTCCTTAGCACCTGGTCACTTTCGCGCGAGGAGCGAACTCCTCGAGCTTAGACCAACCAATGTTTCTTTAGTGTCTGCCTCTGGTAGACATCTCTGTGAGGATTCTCAAAGGTAAGAACTGTACTCAATGACAGGTAATTGAGAGGTTCTTATAGTCCTAGAGCCAGCTTCTAGCCTAGGCGCGCAGTGGCTCCTTGGATGAGCCACTTTGGGGGCAATCTGGATTGCGTCATCCCCCTTGCCTACATGGCGCTCCCTGTGATCGAGTGACCCCTCGTCTAAACCACAAGGAGTTGTCCTAGGTAGTATTTGCTGGCTATACTATCCAGATTAGACCAAGGGGACTTGCTCCAAAGGAACAGTGCATGCCTTGTCTATCAGGACCAGACTTAGGGGACTCACTCCAGTCTCTGGTGCGAGAGGTCATTAGGTCAAATCCAAGCCCGGTGACTAATTTTCTTTATGACCAGAAAGAGGAACCGGTGTTGGGAAAGGAGCCATCCGGCTCAGTTTCAGGTCCACAGGAGCAAGTTCCAGGAAACTACCAGATGCCTACTCCGATCGTCAATCGGACTTCTTTATTGGAAAGATCAGGTGGAAAAATGTCTATGGTCCAAGTTTCAGGCCAATCCAACGGTCGGATTAGGATATATGAATTGTCAAGTTTCCAAGGTCATCGACCGCCGATATCCGGATGACCATGGGCGATGGCTCCATGCCTTAGCCTGAGAAAAGAAAAAGGCAAGAGGTCCAGGGTCAAGACCTGATGGGAGAAATATCCAAAAAGGTCCTTGATTCTTGGGTTGCCTTATCAGAGTGTACTGACTAGGAAAAAGGTACCTCTCCTTACATTTTAGGTGAGGTGAGATCCTTGTGTGCTAGCCATGGACATATGGCGATTCTCCATGGGATTGTAGGTTATGTGACCACTAGGAGTGTGCCATGAGAGCGTTTCCTAGTTCTCTAGATCGTGTGTGAGTGGTTAGCCTGATTCCTAGGCTGATTTCCTCCCTTGTGTGAGATTATGGACTCTAGTGTGTGAGCCTTCGCCTCCATGGCTAAGTGGTGTGGCTTGTGAGAGGGCTGACTTGCCCAAGCTCTTGCTCTATATGTACTCCATCATTTTGAGTGATTCAACAACCATTCTTTAGCACAAGTGATGCCCTTCAAGACCCACATGCTCGCTGCTCCAAGGCTCCCTCTCTCCTCTAGTTCCAACACTTGGTATCAGAGCTACGTTTTGCCACTTTCAGCCAGCACAGACCATCACTTTGAGAGTGACACATTGGGAAGAAATCTTCACCGGATTTGACAATCAACCACAGGATCTTCAGGTTCAAGAGACAAGCTTTTCAACGAGCGCAAGATTACAAAGATCCAACGATCGGATTGAGAGTTATGCTCAAAATAAGGTTGGCTAGGGCTACACTCTTCTCTCTCAGTAAGACAGTCGCCTTGTGATGACCATAACTCTCTTGTTTCTTTGTCAAATTTAAAAAGAAGCAATTACAAATTGAAGTATTTTTCCTAAGCTTTCCGTTGGTGCAAAAACATTTGCATTCCATTGGTACGTTTGGGAGAAATGTCGTTTACAAGCTGGCTGGTGTGAGCTAGAGTAGGAGCAACAACATACCTTGTTTTCAAGAGGGCATATCTTTCAAAATTCCTTCTTGATGATCCTGTTTTATGAATCGATCTGAAAGGTTTTGAGCTGCATTTTCAGTGGTGGTCTTAGTTCTTCGAAATTCCCAGTCTGCTGGCCTCTACAGCCCATTTTTTGTCAGACAGATTTCTGGGAGAAACAGCAGCAGAAGCAGGGGTAGCGCCACCACTCAAGGGCAGCGCTGAGCATCACCAAAGCTCAAAATGGCAGCAGTAGGAGTAGTAACAGCAGCCCAGCCTTTGGAGAGGCTGGAAGGACGCGCCAACTTCACGTTTTGGTAGATCTATACCCGCCTCCTTTTGGAGGAGAGGGGCTTGTGGGGGGTGGTGAGCGGCGATGAGCGCGTTCTACCTCCACAGGCAAAAGGCATCACTGTTGCAGAGGTGGTGGCGGGGAAGACGCCGCAGAAAGATATAGTAGATGCAAGTTTATCTACAACTTTAGCGGCAGCATATGAGGAGTAGAAGAAGAAGGACAGGAAGGCTTACCGGTTCCTTGTATATACCATCTCCAACCTGCATCTTCAGTACGTGAGACACGTTATGCAGGAAGTATGAGAGCAAGGATCCTACATTCCTCATGCTTTTGGAGGAGAAGATGATGACGTTGAAAATGCAAGGTGGAGAAGGGATGGAGGCGTACTTGGACAGGGCAAAGGAGCTGGCATAGCAGCTGAAAGCGGCCGGCAACCATGCTGGAAGACACGCGGTTCGTCCTTCTCTTGCTGAGGGGACTCCCAACGAGCTATGACACAGTGCAAGAGACGTTGGAGTGGCAACTCACTCTCGACCTCGACTTCATCTGCATGCACTTGGTGCAAGTAGGACTGCATCGCAATGCAGCAAAGCGCAATGGCGGCAGCAGCAGCAATGAAGCAGCTTTCATGGCCATGGGCTCATGCAACCAGCAGCAGCAGCAGTCCGGGCAGCAGTAAGGCAAGGAGAAAGGCAAGTGCCAATATTGCCAGAAAGAGGGCCACTACAAGAAAGAGTGGTTCAAGTTCAAGAGGGACCAAAAGGAGCAGCAGCAGCAAAAGCAAATGCAGCAGTCTCCACAGTAACAGCAGCAGCAGTCACAGCAACGTTAGCAGCAGCAGCAGCAACATCAGCAGAACTAGACCGGCGTGCGCCATTTAGGCAACATGAATGTGGCCAAGGAGGTGGGCGACTACCTCTTCATGGCGAAGTCTGACATGTCGTAGAAGTAAAAGGTGGATCTGGCATGGTACAAGGACTCTGGGTGTACCAAGAGCCTGACGCACCACAAGGAGTGGTTTACGCAGCTTTTGTCCATTCCCCCTTGTCCGATTGCTTTAGGTGATGATCAGGTGGTGTATGCTGAGGGGATTGGGATGGTGGAGATGTGGTTGGAGACCTCGCGTGGCATTGAAATGGGAGTGTTCCATGGCGTGTTGTATGTACCTGATGTTGCGTTCAACCTTCTCTCATTGTCCTCTCTCACCAACACAGGACTGCGAGTCGTCTTTGACGACGACTATGGCTACATCCTCGACAAGGAAACTGGAGAGGAATTGGCCAGGTCGGTGAAGGAAGGCGACATGTATTGCCTACTCGGGGCGACCAAGATCCCACGCGAGTACAGTCTTGCAGCAATGGTACAGGCCACACATGGAGAAATCTAGCATGCACGCTACGGCCTCATCGGCATGTGTGCCTTGCAGCAACTTCAAACGAATGAGATGGTACGTGACTTATCCACCATCTCTAACTTTGAGCATCAGTTGTGCATCGGCTGTTTGGAGGGGAAGCAGCATGTGTGGACCAGCTCCATGCAGGAGCTGGTCCACACAGACTTGTGTGGCCCGATGCAGACCCAGAGCTTTGGAGGCTCTGGGTATTTTCTCACCTTCATTCATGATTTCAGCCGTTACACTGTTGTGTACTTCCTTTCCTCCAAGGACCAGTGCTTTGACAGGTTCAAGGAGTTCAAGGCCATGGTGGAGAACCAGACTGGCAAGAAAGTCAAGGCGCTGCGCAGCGACCGCGGTAAATAGTACTTTAGGAAGGAGTTCCACGACTACCTCGCAACAGCGGGCATCAAGGTGCAGCACACCGCACCATACTTGCTACAGCAGAACAGCATAGCAGAACGCACCAACCGCACCATCGTTGAGTCAGCACACTCCATGGTGCATGCGGCTCCATTGACCTACGACTTTTGGGTCGAAGTAGTGAGCACTGCTGTGTACATCAAGAACCGTAGTCCAACTAAGGCCATGAGGCAGATGACGCCTTACGAGGCGTGGTTCGGCAAGAAGCCGAGCGTGCGTCATCTTCGTGCGTTTGGCAGCTTGGCACACATGCACGTGCCCAAGGAGAAGCGGCACAAATGGGACGCGAAGAGCGCGCAGATGCTGATGATTGGCTACGACGTGGCAAGCAAGGCGTATCGCCTCTACGAGAGGGATACAGGCCACGTCATCATCTCCACTGTATCAAGGCGATACACCTTGCTTACCAGGGATGCCTCCGGTACATCCTTGGCGCACATGCACGTGCCCACGGAGGCCTCATCGGCAGAAGCAGAGGAAGAAGATGCACCATCATCAGCTGGAGCAGTTGTGCTAGTGGCACCACGCCAACCGCGTGCTAACGCTCCAGTACCAGATCGAAGGTACCCTCTCAGGGTGCGCTACAAGCCTGGTGAGCGCGAGCATTTCTCGATGCTCCAAAAATCAGACCAGATGAGCGTCGTCGTTCCAGAAGACTTTGATGAGCTGACGTCGTACAAGGAGGCCATGGCTACACCAGATGCAGCAGATTGGGCGCAAGCTATGCAGCAGGAGATACAGTCGCAGCTCGACAATGGTACATGGGAGCTGACTGAGCGTCCACCTGAACGTAAGATGATCAAGTGCAAGTGGGTGGTCAAGATGAAGCGGGGAGCAGATGGCAACCTGGAAGAGTACAAGGCGAGGGTGGTCGCCAAGGGCTACTCGCAGCAGGATGACATCGACTACACGGAAACCTTTACTCCTATTGCAATGTTTGCCTCCGTGTGTACGCTCCTTTCCTATGCAGCAGCAGAGGACTTTGAGGTCCACCACATGGACATCAAGATAGTGTTTTTGAACGGTGACCTGGAGGAGGAGATTTACATGGAGCAACAGGAGGGGTTCGTCATGGATGGCGAGGAGCACCCGGTTTGTAAGTTCCAGAAGTCGATGTACGGCCTCAAGCAAGCGTCACGTGCTTGGAACCAGAAGTTGGATGCGGCATTGCAGTGCATGGGGTTTGAGCACAGCGAGTGTGACTACAGCGTCTATCGCTGGCAGCATGGTCATGAGGTGCTCATCATCATCCTCTATATGGATGACATGCTCCTCCTTTCCAACAGCATGTCTGTACTCCAGGAATTCAAGGAGGCCATGCAGGAGCGCTTCCAGATGTCTGATCTCGGGGAGGCATCATACTTCCTCGGTATCCAGATAAAGCGTGACCGCAAATCACACTCTCTCTCAATGCAGCAGAGGCGGTATATCAAGAATGTCTTGTAGCGGTTCGGCATTGCAGAGGCAAAACCCATCTGCATGCTGCTGGAGACGCGGCAGTACCTCGTGAGCTTCAATGGAGAAGCGGATGGAGCTGAGTGCCTGAAGTGCCAAAGTGCCGTCGGTAGTCTCATGTACCTGATGGTTGTAACCAGGCCGGACCTCGCACAGCCTGTTAGCGCTGTGAGCCAGCACATGGCAAACCCCGAACCTTAGCACCAAAAGGCACTGAAGCGGATATTCCGCTACCTTGCTGGAACCATCAATATCGGCATCACCTACAACGGCAATGACAATAGCATCATCTGCTACATAGGCAGATTGGGCTTCAAACCCTGATGACCGCAAGTCCATCTCTGGACATGTATTCCTCATGAATGTTGGAGCCATCAAATGGTGCGGCAGGTGGTCGTGGCCACCTCAAGCACTGAAGCTGAGTACGTCTCTTTCAGTTTTCGAGCCAAGGAAGCAGTTTGGCTTCAGCGTCTCATGGCGGAGATGAGTGGCGTGCAGCAGTTCCAGTTCCTGTGCGCGTCGACAACCAGAGCACAATTGCACTCGCCAAGAATCCTGAGCACCATGCATGCAGCAAGTACATTGACATCGCATATCATTTCATGAGGCATATGGTGCAAGAGGGTGCTATCAAGTTGGAGTTTGCTCTAACCAGCAAGCAAGTCGCTGATTTCTGCACCAAGCCAGTGACCTGTGAGAAGCAGCAGTTCTGCATGAAGGCATGTGGACTCAGCCCACTCTGACCGCGGCAAAATGGGAGATTGTTGGGAAAGGAGCTATCCGGCTCAGTTTCAAGTCCACAGGAGCAAGCTCCAGGAAACTACCAGATGCTTGCTCGGATCGTCGATCAGACTTCATTAATGGAAAGATCTGGTGGCAAATTGTCTACGGTCCAAGTTTGAGGCCGATCCAACGGTCGGATTGGGAGATATGAATTTTCAAAGTTTCCAGGGTCATCGATTGCCGATATCCGGGTGACCATGGGCGATGGCTCCATACCTTAGCCTGAGAAAAGAAAAAGGCAAGAGGTCCAGGGTCAAGACCTGATGGGAGAAATATCCAAAAAGGTCCTTGATTCTTGTGTTGCCTTGTCAGAGTGTACTGATTGGGAAAAAGGTACCTCTCCTTACTTTTTAGGTGAGGTGAGATCCTTGTGTGCTAGCCATAGACACATGGTGATTCTCCATGGGATTGTGGGTTATGTGACCTCTAGGAGTGTGCCATGAGAGCATTTCCTAGCTCTCTAGGTCGTGTGTGAGTGGTCATCCTGATTGCTAGGCTGATTTCCTCCCTTGTGTGGGATTATGGACTCTAGTGTGTGAGCCTTAGCCTCCATGGCTAAGTGGTGTGGCTTGTGAGAGGGCTGACTTGCCCAAGCTCTAACTCTATGTATACTCCATCATTTTGAGTGATTCAACAACCATTCTTTAGCACAAGTGATTTCCTTCCAGACCAACATGCTCGCTGCTCCAAGGCTCCCTCTCTCCTCCAGTTCCAACAACAGGAAGATTCCATCAACAAGAGACATCTTAGAACATTCCAAGGTCTTTCCTGGTGGCTGGCGCCACTTGGCGGTCACGGGGAGCGCCATGTAGGCAGGGGGATAACGCAATCCAGATTGCCCCCAAAGTGGCTCATCCAAGGAACCACTACGCGCCTAGACTAGAGGCTGGTTCTAGGACTATAAGAACGTTTTAGTTGCCTGTCATTGAGTACAGTTCTTACCTTTGAGACTCCTCACAGAGTTATTAACTAGGGGCAGGTACTAAAGAAGCACTAGTTGGTCTAAGTCCCAGGAGTTCGTTCCTCCCGCAAAAATGACCAGGTGCTAAGGACACAGTGCAAGGAAGTGATTCCTATGAACTGCTTAGTGTAGAACCTTGGCTCTGAGGGTGATATCATCTCTTGGTTGCAATACCAAGAGCGGTCGCCGGGAACCATTGTATCAAAACCCGTTTTCTAGACCGTCACCTCAGGTAGGTTGACAAAGGGTTATGGGCCCACACTAACTAGTTGTAAGGCACACTTCTGGGCACTCTCTTGCCCTCTGTGTCTTACAACGCGCATCAGCTCCATCAGCTCCATCTGCTCCATCTGCTCCATCTGCTCCATGCGCTCCAACAGCAGGTGCTGGCACTTAGCAAACAAGGGCTAAGGATAAGCTCTGCCCTTGGAGGTACGACCCTTGGACCCTAACCAGGATAAGTTCTGCCCTTGGAGGCACCACCCTGTGTTCGGTAGTGTGCGATCTTCTCTGTTTGCAGGTCATCAACAGCTAAGGGATTAGCGACGGATCTGCACCTTACAAATTGATAGCAGACAATAGCCTAAATCAGCCTACATTAGCGAAGCAGAGAAGCAAAGAAGCAGAGAAGTAGTATGACGACACCCAAGACGCTCACTCTTGAGCAAGTCAATGGTGGGATGTCAAAGTTCACAATGTTTGGTTTTCCCTTGTGAAGATGGCAATTTAAGATTGTCATGAGGGTGCGTGGCTACTTGAAGATATTCCTTGGGGAAGAGGTTGAACCTCAAAAAACAGATCCTGGATATGAAGCGTGGAGTGTCAAAAACGACATGGCGCTTGCGTTTCTTGTGACATCAGTGCATGAGTCACAGCATGTCCACCTCCAAGGTATTACACATGCATCAAAGGCTTATGAGAAGCTTGCACGTGTACACCGATCAACGGCTCTCGCAAATTGCTTCTTTATCCTACGAAAGCTGATTTCGATGAGGGTGAGCGAGGGAGAGTCGATTCTGAACTTCCTATTGCAGTTTCAAGGACTAATCAACTAGGAAATCGATACCAACATGCAGGCCATGATCCTCCTCATGGCGCTACCTAAAAGCTGGTATCCTCGGATCACCATCTTTGGCTGTTGGAAGGTAGAGGATTTGACGTATGAAGCAGTGTCCGAGTACGTTTGCAATGAGGCCATGTGTTGCAGCGGTAGTGAGGCAAACATTTCAGCCTATGTGGCACAGTACGATGATCATGGTAACAACTTCTCTTCTAGTCAGAGCATGAGCGGAAGCGGTGTCGGTGGAGGAAAAGACCATGGTGGTGTTGGAAAGAGTTCAAAGCTTCTCGGGAAGTGCCATAACTATGGCCAGCCTGGGCAGTGGGCACGGGAGTGCCGAGCTCACAAGAAGGAAGACGGAGATCATGGTGGTAGATATGAGGAGAAAGGAAAGAATAAGGAGTTGACGAATATGATGGCTGAGAGCATGCCGGTAACCAAGGGAGCAACATTGCTCAAGCATAGAGCCTATGGGCTCGACTCTGGCACGAACCACCATTCTTCAAGGGAGAAGGATGGGTTCATCTCCATTGGGGACATTGAACGTCGTTTTAGGTGTGCCAATGGCAGCCTTGTCCATGCGCAAGGCGAGGGAGATAACTTGATCAGCATGAACGTGAACAGTGCTGAAAAAGGCTTGAAGCTGGAGAGCGTCATCTACATGCCGTCTTTTACGGCAAACCTCTTGTCAGTGTCCAAAATCACAGACCATGACATGACGGTCGTCTTCACGGAGGAGGAGGCCGTGGTTGTCAAGAACAAGGACATCAATATCTTCTATCCCAAGGAGAGTCTTGTCGTACAACAAGCCGTCACCATGGCGGCTAACTCCACCGACACAGATACTGAGTTGTGGCATAGGCGGTTTGGCCATGTGGACGACATGACACTACAAGCTATGCAGCAGCACGAAGTGGTTCATGGGATGGAGGGATGCAAGGCCAAGGATGAGGGAAAGTGCAAGAAGCTGTGTGCGCCATGCCTCCAAGGCAAGGCAAAGAGAAAGCCCTTTGAGCGTAATGGGCAACGTGCGGCAGCAATCTTCGACTTGATTCACTCTGATGTGTGTGGACCATTCCGCACCCCATCGAACGGCGGCATCAAGTATTTCTTGACCTTCATCGATGACCACAGTTGCAAGATGTGGATCTACTTCCTCAAGACGAAGGGAGAGGTCAAGGAGAAGGTGCAAGAGTTTGTCACAATGGTAGAGCGGCAGACAAGCAAGAAGGTCAAGGCACTACACACGAAAAACGGAGGTGAGTGCGAGGCGTGCAAAAGCTGGTTGAGCCAACACGGCATCAACCACCAGACCACCATGCCTTACACTCCCAAGAGCAATGGCGTTGCCGAGTCAATGAACCAGACTATCCTCGGCATGACACGAAGCATGCTCTTTGATCCCAAACTCCCATCTCGCTTCTGGGCTGAAGCTGCAATAACTGCTGGCTACCTTGTGAATCTCACTCCGGAAGCCGCGCTTGGAAGGCGTGGTACGAAGCAGCAAGGGAAGCAGCTCAGGACGCCACTGGAGGCTTGGTCATGGAAGAAGCCAGATGCCTCACACTTTAGGGTCTTTGGCTGTACTGCCTGGGCAAAGGTCCAAGCAGGAGAAGGAAGTGGCAAGCAGGATGCACGCGCTCGTAAGTGTGTAATGGTCAGATACGACACTGCACACAAGGCGTACAGGCTGTGGGACCAAGCCGCTAGAAAGCTCATCAGGAGCCGAGATGTCGAGTTTGATGAGAGGATGCTCGCCAAGGGAGAGTCGCTGGACCCTATCCATACTCCCAAATCAGGAGAGTGGGTTGTCTTCCTCGAGTCAGGTGATTAGGCCCCTGAGAATTGGCACATGATGCCAGTGAAGAATGGTACTCCAGGGACAATGGTTGTGCAGGCTGACACAACGATGGACTCTGACACTGAGTCAGAGTTGTCCAAGGCCTATGAGTCAAACTCTGAGGTCGGTGACTCTTCCTCAAATAGCGGATCACTTGCAACGCATGAGAAGCAGAAGCAACTAAACCTTGAAGCACCACCAGCAACACTCTGTTGCAGTACGCGCCACAAGAAACCTCCGCCCAAGTACGATGCTAAGAGAGCGGAATGGACCGGACTCTGCTGGTCACACTTAGCTCAGGGAGAGCTTGTGACCGTAACAGAGGCTATGAACATGCCAGATGCGGCCAAGTGGAAGGAGGCAGTGGATAGCGAACTCGCATCTATTGAAGAGAACAGAACATGGGTTCTGGTGGACAAGCCCCCAAACGCACACGTGGTGTGGTCAAAATGGATCCTCCGGAAAAATTTCAAGTAGGATGGTACTATCGACAAGTTCAAGGCAAGAGTTGTGGCAAAGGGATTTTCCCAGCGTGCAGGCTCAGAGTACGAGGAGACCTTCGCGCCTGTCATCACCTTTGCCTCCATCAGATTCATGTTCGGCATTGATGTTGCAAAAGATCTGGAGGTCCACTAGATGGATGTCAAGACAGCTTTCCTCTACGGGAAGCTAGACAAAGAAGTACTGATGGAAGTGCCCGAGGGAGTGAAAGCTCCAGTGCACAATGTTTGCAAACTGGTCAAAGCACTATATGGGCTGAAACAGGTCCCAAGGATGTGCTACAAGGAGATGGACGACTTCATGGCCGGGCCTACCTTCATGCACTGCCAGAATGACCCTAGTGTCTATGTGCAGGAGGATGAGCAAGGCTTGATGGTGGTTGCACTACACGTGGATGACCTGATCATCTGCTCGTCACCGGTCGAGCTGTTGAACATGCCGAAGACAGATCTCAGCAAAAGGTTAAAGATGAAGGATATGGGTCCGCTCGAGTTCTACCTTGGGATAGCCGTCCACCGCATTCGAGCAGTAGGCACCATCGAGCTGAACCAGACCAAGTACATCATGGAAGTCCTCAAGTGCTACAACATGGAGGACTGCAAGCCCATCAGCACACCCATGATAACAGACATAAAGCTCTGCACCTCCATGAGCCCTAGTACGGAAGCAGAACGGCTTGAGATGGAGAACATTTCGTACCAGTCTACTGTTGGCAGCCTCATGTATACCATGGTAAGAACACGCCCTGACATTTACTATGCTATGGCCAATCCAGGGCCATAGCACCAGCAACCAGTCAAGCGCATCATGCGCTATCTACAGAAGATCCGACACATGGGACTCCAATTTGGAGGCCAAGAAAGATCTGACCTGCTACGGCTTGTGTGCTACACAGACGCCGACTGGGGAGGAAGAATCGATGACAAAAATTCCACCTCGAGCTTTGTGTGCCTTTTGAACAGTGGTCCAATGTCTTGGGCAAGCATAAAGCAAGACTATGTCTCCCTCTCTACCGCAAAGGCAGAGTACATCGCTTAGTCAGAAGCAAGGAGATATAATAGCTACGCAGTTTGCTTGCGGAGATGAAAGTGCCACACATGGAGGCAACAGAATTCCGCATGGACAACAAGAGCGCCATAAAAATGGCACAAGATGATGTCATCTCCGGGCGGACGAAGCACATCAACATCAGGTACAACTACTCACGCGACGTGGTCGCAAAGGAGATCGTGGACCTGGAATATGTGCAGACCATGAAGATGCTTGCAGATTGCATGACAAAGGCGCTTGATAGTGAATTACACTCTGCAAGTACCCGAGGCATCAGTATGGTCAACACAATGGACGAAGGTTGAGGCCAAGACTGTTGGAGAGAGGAGAGATCTCACAACTAATGGACGAAGGTACAAGGGAGAGTTTGTTGACCTGATATGCTCCTTGTCCATGGCTGATATTTGGACAGGTACACGACGGACTAGGCATGCACTGCTCCCTTGGAGTAAGTCCCCTAAGTCTGGTCTAGATAGACAAGGCATGCACTGCTCCTTTGGAGTAAGTCCCCTTGGTCTAATCTGGATAGTATAGCCAGCAAATACTACCTAGGATAACTCCTTGTGGCTTAGACATTCTAGGGTTTGTCTTTGGAGCGAGAGGTCACTCGGTCAAATCCCAGCCCGGTGACTACTTTTCTTTGACCAAAAGTAGGAGAGGAAGGTTCAAAGAGACATGTTAGAACATTCCAAGGTCCTTCCTAGTGGCTGGCGCCACCTGGCAGTCACAGAGAGCGCCATGCAAACGGGGGGGTGACGCAATCCAGATTTCCCCTAGAGTAGCTCATCCACGGAGCAACTGCGCGCCTAGGCTAGAAGCTGGCTCTAGGACTATAAGAACCTGTCAGTTACCTGTCATGGAGTACAGTTCTTACATTTGAGACTCCTGACAGAGTTGTCCACTAGAGGCAGACACTAAAGCAGCATTGGTTGGTCTAAGCCCCAAGAGCTCGCTCCTCGCGCGAAAGTGACCAGGTGCTAAGGACAGAGTGCAAGGAAGTGATTCCTATGAACTGCTCAGTGTAGAACCTTGGCTCTGAGGGTGATATCATCTATTGGTTCCAATACCAAGAGCAGTCCGCTGGAACCGTTGTGTCGAAACCCGTTTTCTAGACCATCGCCTAAGGCAGGTTGACAGGACTAGGCATGGACTGCTCCATTTGAGTCCCCTAAGTCTGGTCCAGATAGACAAGGCATTCAGTGTTCCTTTGGAGCAAGTCCTCTAAGTCTAATCTGGATACTATAGCGAGCAAATGCTACCTAGGATAACTCCTTATGGCCTAGACGTCCCAGAGTTAGTCTCTGGAACGAGAGGTCACTGGGCCAGATCCCCACGCGGTGACTAATTTTCTTTGTGACCAAAAGGGGGACAGGAATGTTCTAAGAGACATCTTCGAACATTCCAAGGTCATTCCTCATGGTTGGCGCCAGTTGGCAGTCACAGGGAGCGCCATGTAGGCAGGGGGATGACGCAATCTAGATTACCCCCAAAGTAGCTCATCCAAGGAGCCATTGCGTACCTAGGCCAGAGGCAAGCTCTAGGACTATAAAAACCTGTCAGATGCTTGTCATTGAGTATAGTTCTTACCTTTAAGACTCCTCACATAGTTGTCCACCAGAGGCAGACACTAAAGAAGTATTCATTGGTCTAAGCCCCAGGACTTCGCTCCTCGCTCGAAAATGACCAGATACTAAGGATACAGTGCAAGGAAGTGATTCGTATGAACTACTCAATGTGGAACCTTGGCTCTGAGGGTGATATTATCTCTTGGTTGCAATACCAAGAGCGGTCGGCGGGAACCATTGTGTCGAAACCTGTTTTCTAGACCGCCGCCTCAAGCAGGTTGACACATGAGCTCCAGTACGGAAGCGGAACGGTATGAGATGGAGAACATTCTCTACCAGTCTGCTGTTGGTAGCTTCATGTATGCCATGGTAGGAACACGCCCTGACATTTGCTATGTTGTGGGACAAGTGAGCAGGTTTGTGGCCAATCCAGGGCCACATCACTGGCAAGCAGTCAAGCGCATCATGCGCTATCTACAGAAGACCCAACACATGGGACTCCAGTTTGGACGCCAAGAAGGATCTGACCTGTTGCAGCGGGTGCTCTACACAGACGCCGACTAGGAAGGAAGAATCGATGACAAGAAGTCCACCTCAGGCTTTGTGTGCCTCTTGAACAGTGATGTAGTCTCTTGGGCAAGCAGAAAGCAAGACAGTGTCTCCCTCTCTACTGTAGAGGCAGGGTACATCGCTATGTCAGAAGCATGCAAGGAGACACAGTGGCTACGCAGTTTGCTTGCCGAGATGAAAGTGCCACAAATGGAGGCAACAAGGATCCGCATCGACAACAAGAGCACCATGAAAATGACACATGAGGATTTCATCTCCCGGTGCACCAAACACATCGACATCAGGTACCACTACTCACGCGACCTGGTCGCAAAAGAGATCGTGGACTTGTAATACGTGGAGATCAGGAAGATGATTGCAGATTTTATGACAAATGTGCTGGACAACGAACTGCACTCAAGAGGTACTCGAGGCATCGGTGTGGTCAACGCAACAGACAAAATTGAGGCCAACACTGCTGGAGAGAGAGGAGAACTCATAGCTGATGGAAAGAGGTGCAACGGAGAGTTTTTTGACCTGATATGCTCCTTGTCCATGGATGATGTTTGGACAGGCGCAGGACGGACTAGGCATGCACTACTCCCTTGGAATAAGTCCCCTAAGTCTGGTCCAGATAGACAAGGCATGCACTGTTGCTTTGGAGCAAGTCCCTTTGGTCTAATCTGGATAGTATAGCCAGCAAACACTACCTAGGATAACTCCTTGTGGCTTAGACGTTCCAAAGTTAGTCTCTGGAGCGAGGGGTCACTAGCTCAAATCCCAGCCCGGTGACTAATTTTCTTTGTGACCGAAAAGGGGACAAGAAGGTTCTAAGAGACATCTTAGAACATTCCAAGGTCCTTCCTAGTGGCTGGCACCACCTGGCGGTCCCAGGGAGCGCCATGTAGGTAGGGGGGTGACGTAATCCAGATTACCCCCAAAGTGGCTCATCCAAGGAGCCATTGCGCGCCTAGGCTAAAGGCTGGCTCTAGGACTATAAGAACCTATCAGTTGCCTGTCATGGAGTACAGTTCTTACGTTTGAGACTCCTCACAGAGCTATCCATGAGAGGCAGACACTAAAGAAGTATTGGTTGGTCTAAGCGCCAGGAGTTTATTCCTCGCGCGAAAGTGACCAGGTATTAAGGACACAGTGTAAGGAAGTAATTCCTACGAACTACTGTGTAGAACCTTGGCTCTAAGGGTCATATCATCTATTGGTTGCAATACCAAGAGCGGTCGGCTGTAACCATTATGCCGGAACCCGTTTTCTACACCGTTGCCTCAGGCAGGTTGCTTACAGACAGAGAAGAACGCATTGTAACGAATCCAGAGTTGTGCCTCCAAGGGCAAAGCTTATCCTTGGTCCTTGTTCACTAAGTGCCAGCACCCGCCGTTGGAGCTGATGGAGCAAATGGAGGAGATGGAACTGATGGAGGTGATGCGCGCTGCAAGACAGAGAGGGTGAGAGAGCACGCAAAAGCGTACGTTACCACTAGTCAATGTGGGTCCGTAACCCTTTGTCAACCAACTTGAGGCAACGGACTAGAAAACAAGGCCGACACAATGGTACTTGCCGTCCGCTCCTAGTATTCTAACTAGGAGGAGATATCATCCTCGGAATGACGATTCCACATTGAGCAGTTCATATGAATCACTCCGTTGTACTGTGTCCTTAGCAGTTGGTCACTTTCGCGCGAGGAGCTAATACCTGGGACTTAGACCAACCAATGCTTCTTTAGTGTCTGCCTCTTTTGGACAACTCCGTGAGGAATCTCAAAGATAAGAACTGTAATCAATAATAGGCAACTGACAGGTTCTTATTATCCTAGGGCTAGTGGCTCCTTAGGTGAGCCACTTACGAGGCAATCTAGATTGCATCATCTTCCTTGCCTACATGGCACTCCTTATGACTGCCAAGTGGTACCAGCCACCAGGTTGGACCTTGGAATATTGTAAGATGTCTCTTAGAACCTTCATGTCCCCCTTTTGATCAGAAAGAAAATTAGTCACTAGGCTGGATTTTCACCCAATGACCTCTTGCTCGAGAGACTAACTCTAGAATGTCTAAGCCACAAGGAGTTATCTCAGGTAGTGTTTGCTGGCTATACTATCTAGTTTAGACCGAGGGGACTTGCTCCAAAGGAGCAGTGCATGTCTTGTCTATTCAGATCAGACTTGAGGGACTGACTTCAAGGGAGCAGTGCATGCCTAGTCCATCTTATGCCTGTCTAAATGTCAGCTATGGACGAGGGATATATCAGGTCAATATGGTGATCAGCGGACCCAAGCTTTCAGGTAGCGCCATGAGGAGGATCATGGCTTCCATGTTGGTGTTAGTTTTCAAGTTTATCAGGGTCAGTTATTACAGGTATCCTTCAAACTACAACCGGATGTCTGGACTAGACTCTCCCTCGCTCACTCTTATCCCAATCAGCTTTTCAAAGATGAAGAGACGATTAGCCAAAGCCGTTGACTCGTATACACGTGTAAGGTTTTCATAAGCCTTCGATGCATGTGTGATGCGGTGGAGATGGGCATATACTGATGTCAGAAGGATGGCCAGCGTCATCTCGTTTTTGACACTCCATGCTTCATACCCAGGATCATCTTTTTGTCGTTCAATCTCTTCATGGCAATCTCAAACTGCCATTTCCGCAAGGGAAATTCAATCTTTGTGAACTTGGTTATGCCAAATTGATCTGCTCAAGACCGTGCTGTAGGTGCTGTAGGTGACGTCATACGACTTCTCTGCTTCTTTTCTTCTTTGCTCTGTTGAGGCGGATGTAGGCTGATGTAGGCTGTTATTTCCTACCGGTTTAGTGTCAACCTGCCTCAGGTGACGGTCTAGAAAATGGATTCTGACACAATGGTTCCCGCCGACCACTCTTGGTATTACAACCAAGAGATGATATCACCCTCAGAGCCAAGGTTCCACATTGAGGAGTTCATAGGAATCACTTCCTTGCATTGTGTCCTTAGCACCTTGTCACTTTCGCGCGAGGAGTAAACTCCTGGGGCTTAGACCAACCAATGCTTCTTTAGTGTCTGCCTCTGGTGGACAACTCCGTGAGGAGTCTCAAAGGTAAGAACTGTACTCAATGATATGCAATTGACAGGTTTTTACTATCTTTGACCCAGCTTCTAGCCTAGGCGCGTAGTGACTCCTTGGATGAGCTACTTTGGGAGCAATCTGGATTGTGTCATCCCCCCTGCCTACATGGCGCTCTCCGTGACCGCCAAGTGGCGCCAGCTACCAAGATCGACCTTGGAATGTTGTAAGATGTCTCTTAGAACCTTCCTGTCCCTCTTTTGGTCACAAAGAAAACTAGTCAAGGGGCAGGGATTTGACCCAGTGACCTCTCGCTCCACAGACTAACTCTGGAACGTCTAAGCCACATGGAGTTATCCTAGGTAGTGTTTGCTGGCTATACTATCCAGATTAGATTACTAGACCAAGGGGACTTGCTCCAAAGGAGCAGTGCATGTCTTGTCTATCTGGACCAGACTTAGGGGACTTACTCTAAGGGAGCAGTGCATGCCTTGACCAACCTGTGCCTGTCCAAATATCAGCCATGGACAAGGAGCATATCAGGTCAACAAACTCTCCTTTGCACCTCTGTCCTTTAGCTGTGAGATCTCTCCTCTCTCTCGCAGGCTTAGCCTCATTCATCGTCCGTTACATTGACCATACTGATACCTGGAGTACCTGCATAGTACAATTCGCTGTCCAGCGCCTTTGTCATGCAATCTCTGACATCTTCCAGGTCTCCACGTATTCCAGGTCCACGATCTCCTTTACGGCCTGGTCTCATGTGTAGTGGTACCTGATGTTGATGTGCTTGGTCCGCCAAGAGATTGTTGACCTGATATGCTCCATATCCATAGCATAAATTTGGTCAGGCACAGGACGGACTAGGCATGCACTGCTCCATTGGAGTAAGTCCCCTAAGTCTGGTCCGGATTAGCAAGGCATGGACTGCTCCTTTGGAGCAAGTCCCCTTGGTCTAATTTGGATAGCATAGCCAACAATTACTACCTAGAACAACTGCTTGTGGCTTAGACATTCCAGAATTAGTCTCTAGAACGAGAGATCACTGGTCAAATCCCAGCCCGGTGACTCATTTCTTTGTGACCAAAAGGGGGACAGGAAGGTTCTAAGAGACATCTTAGAATATTCCGAGGTCCTTGGTGGTTGGCGCCACTTGGCGGTCACAGGGAGTGCCATGTAGGCAGGGGGAGGACGCAATCCAGATTGCCCCCAAAGTGGCTCATCCAAGGAGCCACTGCGCGCCTAGGGTAGAGGCTGGCTCTAGGACTATAAGAACCTGTGAGTTGCCTGTCATTGAGTACCGTTCTTACTTTTGAGACTCCTCAGAGAGTTGTCCACGAGAGGCAGACACTAAAGAAGCATTGGTTGGTCTAATCCCTAGGAGTTCGCTCCTTGCGCAAAAGAGACCAGGTACTAAGGACACAATGCAAGGAAGTGATTCCTATGAACTGCTCAGTGTGGAACCTGGGCTCTGAGGGTTATATTATTTCTTGGTTGCAATACCAAGAGCGGTCGGCGGGAACCATTGTGTCGGAACCCATTCTCTAGACCATTGCCTCAGGCAGATTGACAAAGTGTTATTGGCCTACACTGACTAGTTGTAAGGCACGCTTCTGCGCACTCTCTTCCCCTCTCTCTCTTGCAGCACGCATCATCTCCATCAGCTCCATCTGCTCCATCTGCTCCATCAGCTCCAACGGCGAGTGCTGGCACTTAGCGAACAAGGGCCAAGCATAAGCTCTGCCCTTGGAGGTACGACCCTTGGGCCCTAACCAGGATAAGCTCTACCCTTGGAGGCACGACCCTGGGTTCGCTAGTGTGCATTCTTTTCTGTTTGTAGATGATCAACGGCTAAGGGGTAAGCCACGGATCTGCACCTTCTAAACCGGTAGCAGATAACAGCGTACATCAGCCTACATCGGCCTCAACGAAGCAGAGAAGCATAGAAGAAGAGAAGCAGTATGACGACACCCGCGACGCTCGCTCTTGAGCAGGTCAATGGTGGGATGTTAAACTTCACAGGGTTTCGTTTTCCCTTGTGGAGATGGCAATTTGATATTGTCATGAGGGTACGTGGCTACTTGAAGATGTTCCTTGGAGAAGAGGTTGAACCTCCAGAAACAGATCTTGAATATGAAGCGTTGAGTGTCAAAAATGACATGGTGCTTGCGATTCTTGTGACATCAGTACATGAGTCACAGCATGTCTACCTCGAAGGTATCACACTGCATCAAAGGCTTATGAGAAGCTTGTACGTGTACTCCAATCAACGGCTCTTGCAAATCACCTATTCATCCTACAAAAGCTGATTTCGATGAGGGTGAGCAAGGGAGAGTCGATTCCGGCTTTCCTATTGCAGTTTCAAGGACTGGTGCAGCAAGTGACTAAACTGAACTGGGAAATTGATACCAACATGTAGGCCATGATCCTCCTCATGGCGCTACCTGAAAGCTGGGGTCCTCTGATCACCACCGCCTTTGGTGGTTGGAAGGAGGAGAATTTGACGTATGAGGCAGTGTCCGAGTACGTGCGCAACGAAGCCATGCGTCGCAGCGGTATAAACGCTAATGTTTTAGTGTATGCTGCACTATATGGTGGTCGTGGCAACAATTTATCTTCTGGTCAAGCTAGCAGTGGAAGCGGTAGCAATTGTTGGATCTGGGGGAGAAAGGGAGCCTTGGAGCAGCGAGCATGAGTGATTGGAAGGGCATCACTTGTGCTGAAGAATGGTTGTTGAATCGCTCAAAATGATGGAGTACATATAGAGCTAGAGCTTGGGCAAATCAGCCCTCACACACTGAGCCATGGAGACTAAGGCTCACACACTAGAGTCCATAATCTCACACAAGGGAGGAAATCAGCCTAACAATCAGGCTGACCACTCACACACGACCCAGAGAGCTAGAGAATGCTCTCATGGCACACTCCTAGTGGTCACATAACCCACAAACCCATGGAGAATCGCCATGTATCCATGGCTAGCACACAAGGATCTCACCTCACCTAAAAAGTAAGGAGAGGT
>SZWC01028271.1:924-16569 GCA_023375785.1 Penium margaritaceum
GCGACTGGCTGCAAGCAATGTGCACAGAGAGAGAGAGAGAGAGAGAGAGAGAGAGAGGGAGAGAGAGAGAGAGAGAGAGAGAGAGAGAGAGAGAGAGAGCTAACAACTGAGGCCTAGGCAACCTAAGTAGTGTCACAAACCCAGTGGGTGCACACACACACACACACGGCCCACATGGGTGCACATTTTCTGGCAGGACAGAACAGTGGCAAAAACATAGTTTTGGGCATAACTCTCGCACACATGTCGGAACGAGGAGCCGTCTGAACCATAACGGCCGCGTCAAAAAGAGCTACGTCTTGATAGGATGCATGCCTATGTGGTATCCCATAGCATGAATCTAACTAAAAAGATGTCTTCTTGGCACCCGTCCGGCCGCCGGTCTTCTACCACCTTAGCCATGTCAAGGATCTACACGTGAATGGACATGAGCCGAGGGGTCACCATAAGCTGTGTATGACACACACAACAACACTCCCCCATGACCAGAGGGCGATACACATCCATGCATATGCAGACACTAACACTGTACATGGTAAGAAACACAGAAACGATGCAAGCAGCAAGCAGAGCAAATACAAGGTGGCACATGAGGATTCAACCTGTAACAAAAAGGGGCAGAGCCCCACGGAGCGAGTGCCCGCATGAAACTTCAAATGACCCAGAGCCTTGGTCAGATAATCCGCGCGCTGCCTGTCCGTGCCCACGTGGATGACTCGGATCTCACCACGGTCAACCTGATCATGCACAAAGTGGTGCTTGACATTGATGTTCTTTGTATGTGCATGAAATACACCTAAGGCCTTCTCGATTGCCTCCGTGCTCATGTTGTCAAACTGAAGGACCACGAGGGGCATGGACTGAAGCAGTTCACGCAGTAGACGGACAAGCCAGACACACTCAGCTGCACCAACATTGATAGCAACATACTCTGTCTCCGCAGTAGTGCGTGCGATACAGCCTTGCTTCCCACTGCGCTAGGACACCGCGGAGCCTCCAATGAGGAAGATGTAGCCGGTACGGCTCTTGCCATCCGGACTCCACGCCCAGTCACTGTCAGTGTACCCATCGAGCACAACGGTCACCTACTCGCGAAAGCACTGGCCGAAGTGTGCGGTAGACAGGATGTAGGACACACGCTGGACTGCTGCCTCCAGTGTTCGCTGGCCTGGAGCCTGCAAGAACTGAGCGAGCAGGTTGACAGTGAAGGCAATGTTGGGCCATATTGTGGTGGCCAAGTACATGAGCGAGCCGATGACTCGCAGGTACAGGGTCATGGGCATGGGTCCCCCAGGTCGGCTGGATCATTCACCTTCAGGGCGGCCTGCCCTTCAGGGGTCATGGGCATGGAGGCCATGCACACGGTAGCGAGGAGATCAGAAAAGAGCTCCCCTACAGCCTCTGTGTAGCATGCCTAATGGACGCAGAGTGTGTGGTGGACACGGTCGCGCACGATCTCCATCCCCAAAAAGATAAAGGCCTCGCCAAGGTCTTTCATCTTGTAGGCCGAGGAGAGAACAGCCTGGTAGCGCTCATTGCTCCCAGGTCGGGCAAGGCAATCAGAAGATCGTCCACGTAGAAGAGGATGGCAGCGAGCGGTGCTCGGGACTGTGAGAGGAACAGGGATGGGTCAGCATCACTCTGAACATACCAAGCGCGTATCAGCGTGTTGGTGATATCCTAATTCCAGTTGCAAGGTGACTGCTTCAGGCCGTACAAGGCCTTTCATAGCCGGTACATGCGACCAGTGCCATCCTCAAAGCCGGGTGGCTGGACCATGTAAATCTCCTCCTCACGGTCCCCGTTCAGAAACATGTTGTTGACATCCATTTGATGGAGCTCCCAGTCATGCTGTGCCACCTGGTTCAACAGCGTGAGCGTGGTCATCATCCGGCTAACAGTGGCAAAGGTCTTTGTGTAGTCCACACCGGGGACCTGGGAGACGTCTAGTTCTGTAAGACGGACTTTTTAGCGCTCCACAGTGCCGTCTGGTTTGAGCTTCTTGCGTAGAACTCACTTGGCCTTGATGGCCTTGCAGTTCTTCGGGAATTCAACCAACTCAAAGACGCCGTGCTCTTGGATGGCATCGAGCTCAGCCTAGTAGTCAGCTCGCCTCTACTCAGCATCGGGGGCTGACAAGGCCTGAGGTAGACTGGTGGGATCGGGAGACAACGGTGGTGCACTGCGTGTGGCCAGGGCACACTGCAGAGGGAGGGTCGACCGTCACCCTGGACTCAGCGGCGTCACGAGCGAGACCACGCTCATGAGCCAGTAGTGCCATACCAGTGGCACAGCCAGGGCGAACCTCCGTGAGGCCACAAGCACTCAGGCCGAGGGCCTTTGTGCCAGGGTCACCGTTGACGACACTACGTGAGGGGCGAGGGCGGAGGCGTCCGTCGAGTGCCCGTGTGTAGGGGTCCGACGGGGTAGGAGCAGTGGTCACTACCGACTCACATGCCGGTGTGGACTGCACGACAGGCGCATCATTAGAGGATGGCGTGGCCTGAGCGGCCGGGGACGGACCCACGGTAGACGTGGGCACGTTAGCGGTTTGAGGCAGGGACGGCTCAGAGTCAGACAAGGACGCGGATGCAAGATCAGGCAGGGCCTCAAACGCAAATGCAAAATCCTGATCGGGTATGGACTCAGACACAGATGCGGACTCGGACGCAGACTCAGACACGAGTGAGAGCAGAGAGTCGGGGGCGGAAGAGTGAGCCACAGATGGGACGGGGCTGGGGGTGCCGATGGGCACAGCCTCTGGGGACAGCCCCTGGGGTGTCGGCGACGGAGTGACCGCACTGGCCGGGGGCACTGTGCCAATTGCGACAGGAACCTCCCCCACACTACGTAGTCCGACACACCCAGGGGCATGCACAGCACGAACAGCGTGGATGCGAGAAAGGTCGCGGAATGCGAGATGCTCGAAGAAGAGAGCGTCAAGGGGCTCCACGATGCGGCGTCTCTTGGGGTCCCAAAACCTCCAGACCTTCGACCGCGGGGCCACATCGACGAAGGCGCATATGCAGCCCCGCGGAGAGAGCTTGCTCCCCTAACGCTCCGGTGTGAACCAGACACAGGCAAGGGAGCCCCAAACGCAGGCCAAGTGCAGATCCGCGTGACGCCCGTACCACAGCTCGAGGGGTGTGCGGTTACCAGGGAGGGGGCCGTGTGGAAATGTGGTTCCAGACCCAGGTCATGTACGCCACGCACAGAGGTTGTGGAAGACACCAAGCTCAGTGAAGGAGCGTGCCATGTCTTTGAGGTACTCGCCTCCGCGGTCAGAGTAAAAGGTCTGAAGCGAGCGGTGGGACTGACGTTCAGCCATGACCAGCCAAAGGCGGACAGCAATAGCAGCGTCGCTATTCTGACGCAAACTAAAGACCCAGCGCATGCACGTAAACTCATCAGTCAACGTCATGACATAGCAGCCGCGGTCCTCCTGAAACTCGACAGGGAGCGGACCCATGAGGTCAGAGTGGACAAGCTCCAAGGGCCGACGAGCCCTGGAGACATACTCAGGATAGGTGGACCGGTGCATTTTTCCTTCTACACATGGCAGGAAGTCTGTCGTGGGTGACGCCTCGAAGGACGCCGCATCAAGACCGAGAGCAGGCTGAGTTCGGATCAGCCTGTCGACAGCCCCCAGGTGGACATGATAGAGGCGTCGATGCAGGAGACGGTGGTGCTCGGGGGACAGAGCACCAGCGATGAAGACACGGGCATTGGGAGAAGGAGACAAGGGGGGGCACAGGCGGAGGACCCAGAGATGTGATAGAGATCATCGCCGACCGTCCCAGTGAGGACGGTCTCCTGGGTGTCGCACACAAAGATGTGAGCATCGGCAGCTGTGTGCATGACACCCAGGCCCATCTTGGTGCAAGCACGGATAGACAGCAGGCTGAGTTCCAGATCAGGGACAAAGAGGACGTCGGAGATGTATACGGGACCAGCTGGCCCGGTGATCTGCACAACCCCAATACCCTAGACAGGGACCTCATGGCCAGCTGCAGTGCGGACAGAGCAATGAGTGCCAACGGGATGCAAGACGATTAATGCGTCACAACAATACGTCATGTGGTAGGTGGCACCAGAGTCAACGACCCAGTTGGCACCTGTGACACGCGTACAAGGGGCAACGTGGCATTCGGCGACGAAACAAGGCGCGGCAGCGGGGCGTTCAGTGGGTGACACGGCAAGGCGAACAGTGGAGCAGACATGAGACGCATGCAGCCAAGACACATCATCAAGTCTGTCATGCGTACATGACTGGACATGGGGACCACCACATGCATTATCACGCAACGACACAGATAGTCCACAGGCCATAGGACCCCCCGGCTCAGTCAACTCACTCGCAGCTCCCTTAGATGAGCGCAAGGCGAGAAGCTGGTGCTGCTCGGCGATCGTCCTATCCTAGTATGCGAGCGCCTTGTTGCAAGGGTCGGCTGGGGAGCCTGTTGGGACTGGCGGGCTGCTCTGGGGAGCTACAATAGTCGCAACCGAGCTGGCGGTTGCACCGGACATCTGGCGCACACGCGCTTTGTGTGCCTCCTTCAGCTCGCGCGTGACCTTTGCCCAGTCCAATGGACGGCCCGTCAGGCGAGTGCAGTCGGGGTAGAGATGGTCACCCGCGCAGTTGAAGCACACGAGCCGGCGGCCTGTTGTGCCCCCGGAGCCGCTGCTCTCACTGCTGCTGCTACTGCCACCGCTGCTGCTGTTGCTCCCGCCGCTGATGCTACGGCTGATTCTGCTCGTGCTACTGCCACTGTTGTTCCCACCGTTGGTGCCACTGGCTGACTATCTGCGGCCCTTCTTCCCCAAAGCTGGTGCCACTATCACTGTAGACGGCGGGGAGGAGGACGCGGCGGCAACTACAGCTGAAGCGGTGCTGCGGCAAGCGCGGTTTGCTGCGTCCATGCCGGCGACCTCTAGGAAGTGGAGGGTGGCCCAGCGCAGCAGGGTCCCGTCGCTTCCCATGTCGCGCAGCAGGGTCTAGTAAAAAATGCTGAAGACGCGTGCATAGTTGGGATGGATGCCGTAGAGGATGATCTGAAGGGTGGAGTACTGCGCATGGGCATCGTCTCCCAACTCCTCGTGCAGTTGGATCGCCTGGCGCCTGTAGTCAGCTGCGGATTCTTGAGTAGTTTGGCTGAGGGAGTTGAAATCGGCGAGGCGCTCAGACGTCAGGGCCAAGGTGGCACCCTAGAAAAGGATGACAGCCAGTGCCCACGCCGCACAAGGGTCAGCTCCCGAGCCGGTCAGTGGGTCGCACAGGAAACGACTAAAGTCCTTGGTGAAGTCCGGGGCGGCCTTCATCAGGTCGGAGGCAGCGCGGACCGCCATCTGTGTCCAGGCGGGGTCAGACGCCTGGTATTGGGTGAGGTAGTAGGCGAGGAATCCCTTGCTCATGGCCCACATACGAAAGCGCGGCTCCCAGGACTTGTATTCGTTCCCAGTCCAGAAGACGGGCGGGTCCGGCTCAAACCACTTGGGTGGCTTGACCGTCGGCAAAGTGACGGCCGAAGCCACTACGGGACCGGGCATAGAGGAGGCAACCCCTTGCCCAGGCAGGCCCGCAGAGTTAGCTCCTCAAAGCTCAGAGGGCAGCGAGATGAGCTCAGGCCGGTGTTGGCACTGGAGCTCTAGTCCTGGCGGTATTTGCCTCACGCGCTCTGCGGCACATCTCCAGGCGGAGGAGGCGTGCTCGCAGCAGCTCCTCCTCACCCTTCTTGCCAGAGTCGGAGAGGGTCTCTACAACCTCATCAGCATTGCCACTGTGAGCGAGGTGGTCCTCGCTCGGGTCTGCGGACTGATGCTGCTGCTGGGGAAGTAAGCCCCTGATCAGATCCTATAGCTCAGCGACTCGCCTCGTCAAAGTCTGGCGGCTCTCCACCTGCAAGTCAGCCGGCGTGCGCACCTGGTGCGCCAAGGTCGTCGGACTGGGCTGCCGCTGCTGTTGCTGCTGTTGTGGCTGCTGTTGCTGCCGCTGCTGCTACTTCTGTTACTACTGCTGCTGTTACTGCTACTGCTTTTGTTGCGACTACTGCTGCTGCGGTTGTGGCTGCAGCTACTGTTGCTGATGCGACTGCTGCTGCTACCACTGTGGTGACGATGGCAGCGGCCGGCATTGGCCACTGACGGAGTTGCCCTCGGCAGCTGCGTCGGTGGCGGCGCTGGCGGGGGTTTGTTTTGGCATGACGACCGTTTTGTTTTTTGAGTGTGCCGGTGGTGCTGCCGGCAGTGCTGTCGGTGGTGCTGCCGGCGGTGTTGCCGGCGCCGCTACGGCGATGCCAGTGGTGATGCTGGCGGTGCTGCCGGTGGTGCCGCCGGTGGTGCTGTTGGTGGTGCTACCGGCGGTGCTGCTGGTGGTGCCGCCGGCGGTGACACCGGCTGCCGGCCAAAGCCGCCGCCGCTCGCGGCTGTGCTACAGGCAATGGTGGCCAGTGGTGCTACCGGCGGTGCCGCCCGCGGTGCTGTCGGCGGTGCCGCCCGTGGTGCTACCGGCGGTGTTTCTGGCGGTGCCGCCGGCGGTGTTGTCGGCTGCCGGCCGCCGCTGCTGGCGGCGGAGTTGCCGGCAGTGGTGGCCGCCGCTGGTGGCGATGCCGGCGACGGTGTCTGCCGCGGTGGTGGCCGTCGCTGCCGGCGTCGCTACTGGCGGCAATGCCGCCGTCGGCGGCGGTGCTGGCGGCTGCGGCTGCCGCCGCTGGCGTCGGTCCTAGCGGCGGCCGCTGCTGCCGATGGTTGGGGTGCTGGCGGTGGTGGCTCCCGCCGCTGGTGGGGGTGCTGGCAGTGGGGGTGCTGGCGGTGGCGGCTGCCGCTGCTGGCAGTGGAGACGGCCGATGGTGCCCACGGCAACAACGACGGTGGCACAGCGTTGGGGCAACACCAACCACGCTGCCACAGTGGCTGCTGTTGCTGCTGCTGCTGCTGCTGACTCTGCGACAACGGTGCAGCTCTCACGGGGTGTGGAAGCTCCCAGGATCACCAGTGGCGGCGGTGACTCTCACTGCCGCTGCTGGAGCTACGTCTCTGCTGTGCAGCTAGCGAGGGATGCCTCGCTGCTCTGATACCATGAGAGAATGCATGCAAGCATGTGCTAGGCAGTGGGGCAGAAATCAACTGCAAGGGTCTAACTAGCACGATGCATCAACATGTCTGGCTGCAAGCAATGTGCAGAGAGAGTTAATAACTGAGACAACCTAAGTAGTGTCACAGACCCAATGGGAGCACACATACACGGCCCAAACATCGCGGGCGCACATTTTCCAACAGGATAGAACAGTGGCAGAAACACAGTTTTGGGCATAACTCCTTGCAGACACTTCGGAACGAGGAGCCGCCTGAACCAGAAAGGTCGCGCCAAAAAGAGCTATGTCTTGATAGGTTGCATGCCCATGTGCTATCCCACAACATGAATCTAACAAAAAAGATGTCCTCTTGGTGCCCGTCCGGCCGCATGTCTTGTGCCACCGTAGCCATGTCAGGGATCTGCACGTGAATGAACATAAGCCGAGGGGTCACCGTATGACACACACAACAACAAAGAGTTGCCAGCCGAAATGAAGTTGGCTGATTAGGAGGTGATTGCTAAGGCCTATTGGACGGAAGGGGTCAGAATTTAAGGATTTATGACAGAGCTGGGATAATTGGGCACAAATGCTCCGGTGCCCATCGTTTCGCCAGATAAAGCATCGGTGTCCATAGTAAAGAACGAACGGACGGCGGTGTCCAAAGTCGAAAACGAAAAGACACCGCTGTCCATAGTTGAAAACGACATGACAGCCGTGCCCATGTATTTTGTTGTGCGAGCGAAAAAGGAAAAAAACGACAACTGTACCCACGCCCTCGAAGTCGAACTTCGCCGACTTCGAGGGCGAAGTGGGCAACGCTGACACAGGCATCGCGGATGTCAGACGTCACCCTGCCGCGAGTTTTGGAAATCGCAAGTGCGAACTCCAAAAGTCGCGACAGGGTGTGCCACATTTCGCAAACCCACACGAATAACCGACAAGCCCCCTAGTTACACTGGGGGGTTAGGGTTTTATTTTTTACTTGCCCGGGCATTTGCCGGGCCCCGCGGTAGCTGGGCCCAGCAGATTCCCTTTCGTTTATCACACTTGCACCGCATCTCGCAACCCCCCCCAGTAACATACAAACCCCCTAGTAAAACTGGGGGGTTAGGGTTTTCTTTTTTTACTTGCCCGGGCATCTGCCGGGCCCCGTGGTAGCGGGGCCCGGCAGATTCCCTTTCTGTTATCACACGTGCGCTGCATATCGCAAACGGGGGTGTGACCATATATCCATCGATTTCCCGATAGATCCCCCATATCCAGGTATCGCTCTTTAACAACCCCATATCCATACGCCGAAGACTTTATGTCTCCCATACCACGTGATCGCTGTTTTTCACCGCCATGTCCAGGGTCCGCGGAAAAAGAACGCTATATCCAGTAATTCTTATTTTAACAACGATACATCCACAGCGAATTTGACACTTCCATACAGTTGTCGCAAACGGAACCGAGCCGTATTGGGGGTTACACAGTGCGCCTCCAACAGATTGCAATTTGACCTGAAAAGTAAACGACAATGGTACAGTCGAATTCGTCCGAATACAGACAAAGCCGTCCACTGTACTTGCGAGACGTAGTGACAGCATCCTGTCGGGGGGGGGGGGTTGTATTGCATATGGAATTATACTATGGCTCGCCTTGATGCAAACCCACTTGTCTATGCCGTCAAACTTAGCAATGACATTGACATGCCCAGTTCTCGGTCGAATATGAAACTGTTGATGAACGCCACTGACAAGCGCGATTGGTCCTTTCATCGTCCACCCCTGACTTTCGCGATTGGTCGTTCCATGAGCAACCGCCACGCACATGAAGGTTTGCTGCGTACTCTTGCTGACTGCGTGAAATGACCCCAGTTGAACGTAAAAATCCACCGTTTTCTCGGACGTTTTTGCGGTTGTTCGCGTTACTACCGCGATAGGGCACAACTTGTGGATGTTGGACATGGACCGGATGGACGTAGAGCGGGCACTGCCACCGATGCTTGGTTGGGGTAACATCAAGCACCCTCGATGTGGTCCATGGGGTGAGGACATTCCCGTTCCAGGCAAACAAACATGTGACGCGTCCGAGGCTGCATGGCGGCAGGTGAAGGCTCAGTGGGACGCCATGTATGACCGTGCGCCGCTGAGTCCTCACACCATGTGTTGGATTTTGGGTATGCGGGCTCCGACTAGCCGCCCAGTGTATGCCAAAAGTGATTGGCAGCCATGGGTGCAGATGCATCCCATCACGTTGTCGCGTCTTCGACCCCATGGTTATCTCGTTATAAATCATTTCATTTCTACTAGTGGATGCCCAATATTCTTCACTGCCTAAACAACGTTCATCCCCAGCACATGCTTTCTTCACATGGGTAAATGTATGTTACCACACTTGTGTGAAGCATATCTTTTCGGTGAAGTTGAGGAAGTACTATAGTATTGTACTGGGTACACAATTAATCTTTCACTGGGTTTAATAACAACATCCCCATGGCACCAAAATCTCAATCTACTATATAGTACAGCATGCAGGGCTGTTGACAAACTTCTTTGTTTGAATGACTTGCACATATGGCATTCATAATGACTTTCCATCGTCCTCCTCCAGAGCGCCTACATTACACAGCCTCCCATGAAAGGACCGGGCAGTCCACTGACCAACCATCGCTGGACTATAGGTGGCAAAGAATAGATCCAGGCCATGATCTCACAGGCAGGACACAAGTGTCCAGTAACACAGCAACCATGAGGGTTGCAGTCCACAAAGTCCAACTCCTCTTCTGTGTCCGATGACGTAGAGTCAATGCCCTCTGTGTCACAATCCAGTACGTCGCAGAATACTTCTTCCACCTCCTCCTCACATGCATTGTCCGCATTATGACACGCTCCATGTTCACAAGGACACATATACATCTTCACAATGTGCACTGGCCGTGGTGTCCAATTCTTCCACATCATGATGATATATGTCACACCTGCTCCAGCCAGGAATGAAGTAAAACAATCCATGGCTGTCTCTGTGGGTGTCAAAGCTTATTCAGTAAAGATAAGATGCAATAAAGAGAATGAACCAGAGGACAATACTTCCCCTTTATACAACGTTTTGGCAAGATACACTACTTGAATTCATACTGCCGAACTCCATGTTACACCAATTCCATTCAGTGTATTCTTTGCATTCACATAACCCTGGGTTTAACGCTTGTTCACAACACAAGATGGATGACTTGTAACGTATATTTCAAAATTTGCTACAACTGTATGGCATTCTGCAATCCATCAGACCCAACCTACCCCAAAAGCACTACACCCTCACTTCAGCTACCCCTGCAACAGTCCCCCGTCAGACACGACTGTTACTCTGCCAACCCTTGTAGTCCCAGTGGTGGTGGTAAGGAACCAAACTCCTCTGCCAGTAATCACCACATGTGCTCCCACGTGGATCCTCCTGGCTGTGACCTGCAACAGACACATGGCAAGTTGAAAGGATGAATGACACAATTTGCACCAGTGATAAGTAGACAGCAGGAAACCCCCACTCCTTCCAGGCACCGCAAGTGCACGTGCGGTCCTGTACGTTCACCATGCAGGTCCTATTGCTTGGCCCCGTCTTGCTGCAACTGTGGGGCCCTTCCTCGACGACGTCGTACGTGTGCGCCAGGACACTGCAGTTGAGGAGGCGCTTAGCCGGTGTTGGCGCGAGTTGACCTTCACATGACTTGCTGGACCTGCGCATGTCTGCAAGCAAGCACTGCACCCAACTGTACAGAGACACAAAGTAGTAGATCGGTAACAATTTCCTGCACTCAACAATGCGGGCGTTCAACGACTCCACCGCGTTCGACGTGGTGTGCCCACCACGGCTGAGAGGACAGTACAGCCTCGCTCAGTGCTCCCTCGGAATGCCGCCCACGCCGTCTGCTCCGAGGAGGTACACAGCAGCGTGTGAGTTCACAGCACGCAGCTGTTCTTCACACCTGGTCCATTCTGTGGGTGTGAGCCCATGTGCCAGCCGCCAAAACCAGTACCCTGCTTGCTTCCCAAACTTCTGCCTTACGTTCTGCCGCAAGTGGTAACAGCAGTAGGTACGATGAGCTCTAGGCAGCTTCTTCTCCACAGCATTCAACACACCTTTATCACGGTCATATATGATGACCTACCCTTCTCCGCGGTCGTTGGATACGCGATGGCGAGATGCTCCAGAAACCATGCCTAGTTCTTGTCGTTCTCCCCCTGCACCATGGCCCACGCCATCGGCACATCGTTGTCGTTGGCGTAAAAAAACTGGCATATGAGGAGCACCTGTTTGTGGCCATTCTTCAGATGCATCCCGTCCATCGTGAGGATCCGATGTGCGTGCTGGAAGCCGAGGACAGTGGCACCCGGGGCGACGAACGCCCTGATGAAGACGCCTTCCTTGGTCGCCTCGGCGAGTGCATGCGTGTTCTTGTCCACACGCTTCAGCTGCAGAGCAAAGAAGAAATGTGCTTGGTATGTGGAGGCAGTAGTGTACATAACTGCCTTAGTGAACACGAGAACATGACGTACCTCTTCACAGTAGACCGGGAACAGACTCCATGATAATGCTTTGGGGTTGATGAGGTTCTCTTGCACCTTAGACTTTGCCCGGTACATCGTGTTCTTTTCCATAGCTTTTCCAGTGGCTTTCCGCACCAGGGCGGCCAACGTCTTGACGTCAGCAGTGGGGTTACGATTCAGCGTGGATTCAATATGCCGCGCCACCCACTTTACAGTCTTCGCCGGGTCCCCGCGACCAACTCCAGGGACACACTTGTATCCGTCGACAAACTCGTCCACCACGACGCCGGCGCCATTTGGGGCCACATGCGCACGAAGTAGCCACGGGCAATCTTTCTCCTTGAACTGCCCACACCGTGCAGTAAACCGCGTCTTCTTGCTGCGCACCCACCGAATAGTCATTCAATTTGTGATGGCGAAGTCATCCACTGCTGCGCGTGCCTCCGCCATGTCCCGGAACGACATCCCAGGGGGAAAAGTAGGTTGCGCCTTGCTGCGCTTTGGGGCCTGACCAGACGCCTCATCGTCCGAGGACACTGCACAACCGACAAGGACATGGCAGGAGTGAAGGGATAGATGGATGACCCTCATTTGGGCACAAAAGGGGAAAATCGGACAGGGTTTTTACCATCAACATGAATCGGGCGAGACAACCTCAGTGTGTCTCTGGCTTGTATCGGCGAAATCAGGAGCACCTGAGCACGCTGCTCATGCTCAATGTGCTCGTCGTACACGAGGTTTCGGGTGGATGGGGTTTGCGGGACGAGACCTGGCTCGTTGAGTTGCGGGCGTGAGAGACCACGAGGTTCAGAAACCGTAGTAGCGTCTCCTGACCTACGCCTACGGGACGCAGCCCACTGCAACTGGGCAGCCATCTTGGATGACCTCGGTACACTACATGTAAAATTGAGAGTAAACACACTACATATCCAGACTCACCGGGCTCAGAGGCGTCCTTCAGCGCTTCCATGGCGCACGGCAGCTCACCGTGGTGACTGTCTGACAAGCATGTCGGGGCCTTGGGCCCGACTGTCGAGAGCACTCGAGAGTAGGGTTCAGTGCGTGACACGACGCTGGACCGCGATGCACTCCGTGCCCCTCGTTGACGCGACGTCTGCATGCATGCAGAAGTGAACATCGTGGCACGGGTTGGCGGGGTTTGACCGTCCCCGTACATGCCCGTGGACCGACTCGGTGTGTCTCATTGCATTACCTCGAGACGGCGCATGGAATGTCGACAAAACGGCGACTTCTGAGGGTTCACAGGCTGGCGGTTGCTGACAGCGACGGCCAGCTGGCTGACTAGGCGACTTCAGGTAGCCCGTTGTAACTGCCGATAGGTAGGATGCATTTTGTTCAAGGACAATCGGTCCCTGCTGATTACCGGATACACGCAGAGGAAGTCCGACGTCTTTTCTTTCTAAAAATGCAATCCCCCAATATACCTAAGGCCATTCAGGGGGGTCGCCGACATTTTACACCATGCATCCGACACTATTGGACGGTCTCACTTTTCATCACTGAAAGCGCGATGATCCGTAACCGGGTGTTTACGAACAACGGACAGGAAGGTTTTCCACAATTTCGACATTTCATTTATAACCACATGTTAAAGACCCCATGTCCACCTCTTTCAAAAAAGAACGCCATACCGGTATGGCGTGGAAAAAACTACCCATGTGGACATGGCGCTGTAAACGACGCCAACACTGGATATGGGTTTCTTTAAGTTTAACTATGTGGATATGGGGGACATAAAATTCCGCAATTGGATATGGGAGGGTCTGCCCTTCGGGAATGTGGATATCAGAGATATTTCGCCCTATCGCAAACCCCCCCTCCCAAACGGACAAACCCCCAAGTTACAATCGGGGGTTTGGATATCATTTTTCTTCGCGCACGATGGGCATGTGCCGGGCCCCGCTACCGCGGGGCCCGGCAGATGCCCATCGTGCGCCGCATCCTACAAACCCCCCCAAACCTATGACAAACCCCCTCGTCTGTCGTAGGTTCGGGGGGTTGGGCAGGGTCATCGCGAGCTCGCAGGGAGGATTCGCCACAAAACTCCTCCTGCGAGCTCGCGACGACCGGCAAAGCTCAAAGTAAAAAAACATGTCGAATGTGATATATACATGAAATATATGAGAACCGTGCCCGTTTTCGCTCGCACGACGAAAAACATGGGCACCGCTATCATGTCGTTTTCGACTATGGACAGCGTTGTGTTTCCGTTTTCGACTCTAGACACCGTCGTCAGTTCGTTTTTTACTATGGACACCGCAGCTTTATCTGGCGGAACGATAGGTATATTACTACTCCGTCCGGGATAACTTCGGCTGCTTTTTGGAGTGTTTGTTGATTGATTTGGTCGTCCTTTGAATAACAAGCCTATCAGCCATCAATCGAGTTCAATCAGTTTTAAGATTTTGTCAAGCTCTATTACGTTTAGAAAATACATGGTACCAACACTTGTTACTTCTCCTTGACTTAACCAAATAGTTGGGAGTGAGCGCTTGGGCTTTCACCTAGACATGACCATGTAGGCTCGACATTGAATACTAAAATTAACTCATGAGAAAGGTGAAGGATTCTATTGTTGCAGTCCAATGCTTGACCACTAAAGACAATGTATTCATGCACTCCTCCAAGAATATCCAATGAAGGAGGCCATCATGCATAAGTCCCGTCATGGTTGGTGGAATCCAACTGATAAGCATACCGTAGTGCCCCTCCCATTCGACTAAAATAGTTATTTTCCTTCGACCATTCATGCATGTATATAATTATGCTATTTTGGACGATTCACTCGCAAAATTACGAAAATCCTTTACATATACACACCATTTCACGTCCCCTGCGAAGCCTCTTAGGGACTGCGAGCAGAACGTGAGAAGTCCACGTTGCGCACGCGGTCGCCTCTGGAATCAGGGCTGATGCCGATATTACCGGTACCGCGGTATACCGTGTTTTTGTACCACGGTATTGTAGTACCGTGGTACGGTATTCCTTTTTGCGGTACCGGTACGGTATCGGTACTGACCTGGCAGGGTACCCCTCTTCTGTACCGCGGTATCATACTGCGGCACAGTAACGCGGTAATGAGAAAGTGAAAGAAAACAAGAGGCAGGTGTTGCGCGCAAAGTGTGCATAGGGTTACATAGTAATCGAGCATAAGTATTCATATTGGTATCTCTTAAGAGGCTAAATAATTGCCCGCAATCTGGACCACATAATGGTAGGTTTGCCATGAGAATCTACCTAATCCATGGAAACAAAAACTGGTTGTAAATGGATTGCCAAGCTGTCACCCGCATTCGTTCAAACTAGTTTTTTGGTTGCCCATTGTGTATGGTTTAGGCAAACTCTTTCTAAATTACATCAAGCTACGCTAGTTTTTTTTCCAGCTTTTGTGGATGTAAAAGCGAAAAAACAACAACCAAAAAGTGAACGAATGTGCTTGAATGTATAGTATTATGTATAACAATCCACCAACATATTGAACAAGAACCTCAAAAGGTATTTCTTCTCCTTTTTATGAATATGGTTTTATCTTATGAGTAATTTATTCAAATGATATAAAATTATTCTTGTGTTGTGAACATGCTAGTTTCACACGTTTTTGTTGTGAGCTTCACTTAACAAAACATTATCTTTGAGAAATTTGGATGAATCTTGAATGTTTCCTTATTTTATAAAAAATAATATGAGTTAATTATAGGCATAATTTGATTTATTTTCCTTATTGTATGACGGTGGTTGAATTTCTTATCTTTCAATTGCATTTTGACCCTGCTTGAAGCCGGGTTCACAGTCTCAAGAGTTTCGCATTACAACCAGTTCTGTGAAACAGCACAGGGCGAGGCCAAGGGGGAGCGACTATAGGGCCTAAACGTACAGTCCGTACCATTCTACCTTAGCGTCTGACTGTCCATTCCGTACTATCCAGGGTCTGTCCGGAATTCGAGGTCGAAGTCTGTGATTTTTTTCGTCTGGGCCGACATCACCTTGGCATCCGCGGACGAGGGGGGGGGGGGGGGGGGGGGGGG
>SZWC01028275.1:14862-26197 GCA_023375785.1 Penium margaritaceum
CTCCAGAGATTGACTCTGGAACGTCTAAGCCACAAGGAGTTGTCCTAGGTAGTATTTGCTGGCTATACTATCCAGATTAGACCAAGGGGACTTGCTCCAAAGGAGCAGTGCATGCCTTGTCTATCTGGACCAGACTTAGGGGACTTACTCCAAGGGAGCAGTGCATGCCTAGTCCATCCTATTCCTGTCCAAACATCAGCCATGGACAAGGAGCATATCAGGTCGACAAACTCTCCCTTGCACCTCTGTCTATGAGCTGTGAGATCTCTCCTCTCTCCAGCAGTCTTGGCTTCATTCTTCGTCCATTGTGTTGACCATACCGATGCCTCGAGTACCTGCAGAGTGCTATTTGCTGTCCAGCGCCTTTTTCATGCAATCTGCGAGCATCTTCCTTGTCTCCAAGTATTTCAGGTCCACGATCTCCTTTGCGACCGGGTCGCGTGAGTAGTGGTACCTGATGTCGATGTGCTTGGTCCGCCGGGAGATGACATCATCCTGTGCCATTTTCATGGTGCTCTTCTTGTCGATGTGGACATCTATTGCCTGCGTTTGTGGCACTTTCATTTCGGCAAGAAAACTGCGTAGCCACTGTGTCTCCTTGCATGCTTATGACAGAGCGATGTACTCTGCCTCAGCGGTAGAGAGGGAGACACAGTCTTGCTTTCTGCTTACCCAAGAGACTGCGCCACCGTTCAAGAGGCACACAAAGCCCGAGGTGGAATTTCTGCCATCGATTCTTCCTCCCCAGTCGGCGTCTGTGTTGCACACCAGTCGCAGCGCGTCAGATCATTCTTGGCCTCCAAACTGGAGTCCCATGTGTCGGGTCTTCTGTAGATAGCGCATGGTGCGCTTGACTGCTTACCACTGTTGTGGCCCTAGATTGGCCACAAACCTGCTCACTTGTCCCACAGCATAGCAAATGTCAGGGCGTGTTCCTACCATGGCATACATGAGGCTGCCAACAGCAGACCGGTAGGGAATGTTCTCCATCTCACGCCGTTTTGCTTCCGTGTTGGGGTGCATGGAAGAGGAGAGCTAGATGTCTGTTGTCATGGGTGTGCTGATGGGCTTGCAGTCCTCCATGTTGTAGCGCTTTAGGACTTCCATGATGTACTTGGTCTGGTTCAGCTCGATGGTGCCTGCTGCTCGATTGTAGTGGACGGCTATCTCGAGGTAGAACTCGAGCGGACCCATGTCCTTCATCTTGAACCTGTTACTGAGATCTATCTTCAGCTTGTTCAACAGCTCAACCGATGACGAGAATATGATGAGGTCATCCATGTACAGTGCAACTAGCATCAAACCTTGCTCATCCTCCTACACATAGACACTAGGGTCATTCTGGTAGTGCGTGAAGGTGAGCCCGGCCATGAAGCCGTCCATCTCCTTATACCACATCCTTGGGGCCTGTTTCAGCCCGTAGAGTGCTTTTACCAGTTTGCAAACCTTGCCTTCTGGAGCTTTCACTCCCTCGAGCACTTCCATCATCACTTCTTTGTCTAGCTTCTGGTAGAGGAAAGTTGTCTTGACATCCATCTGGTGGACCTCCAGATCTTTTGCAGCACCGATACCCAACATGGATCTGATGGAGGCAAAGGTGACAACAGGCGCGAAGGTCTCGTTGTACTCTGAGCCTGCATGCTGGGAAAATCCCTTCGCCACAACTCATGCCTTGTGCTGTCGATAGTACCATCCTGCTTGAAATTTTTCCGGAGTACCCACTTTGACCCCACCACATGCGCGTTTGGGGGCCTGCCCACCGTAACCCATGTTCCGTTCTCTTCAATGGATGCGAGTTTGCTATCCACTGCCTCCTTCCACTTGGCCGCATCTGGCATATTCATAGCCTCCGTTACAGTCACAGGCTCTCCCTGAGCCAAGCATGACCAGCTGAGTCTGGTCCATTCCGCACTCTCAGCATTGTACTTGGACGGAGGTTTCTTCCGGCGTGTACTACGCCGGAGTGTTGCTGGTGGTGCTTCAAGGCTTAGTTGCTTCTGCTGCACCTGCGCTGCCAGTGATCCGCTATTTAAGGAAGAGCTACTGGCCTCAGAGGTTGACTCAGAGGCCTCAAACGACTCAGACTCAGTGTCAGAGTCCGTCGCTATGTCAGCCTGCACAGTCACTCTCCCTAAAGCACCATTCTTCACTGGCACCATCTACCAGTTTTGTGGTGCCTGATCACCTGACTCGAGCAACACAACCCACTCTCCTTATTTGGGAGCATGGTCAGGGTCCAACGACTCTCCCTTGCCGAGTGTCCTTTCATCAAACTTGACATCTTGGCTCCTGATGAGCTTTCCAGCCGCTTGGTCCCACAGCCTGTACGCCTTATGTGCGGTGTCGTATCCGACCATTACACACTTACGAGCACGTGCATCGAGCTTGCCACTTCCTTCTCCTGCTTGGACCTTTGCCCAGGCAGTACAGCCAAAGACCCTCAAGTGTGAGGCATCTGGCTTCTTCCTTGACCAAGCCTCCTGTGGCGTCCTGAGCTACTTCTCTTGCTGCTTCTTACCACGCCTTCCTAGCGCGGCTGCCGGAGTGAGATTCACAAGGTAGCAAGCAGCTCTTGCAGCTTCAGTCCAGAAGCGAGGTGGGAGTTTGGCGTCAAAGAGCATGCTTCGTGTCATGCCGAGGATAGTCTGGTTCATCCGCTCGACAATGCCATTGCTCTGAGGGGTGTAAGGCGTGGTGTTCTGGTGGTTGATGCCGTGCTGGCTCAACCAGCCTTTGCATGCCTCGTACTCACCACCGTTGTCCGTGCGCATTGCCTTGACCTTCTTGCTTGTCTGCCACTCTACCATCGCGACAAACTCTTGCAGCTTCTCCTTGACCTTTCCCTTCGTCTTGAGGAAGTAGATCCACATCTTGCGACTGTGGTCATCGATGAAGGTCAAGAAATACTTCCTGCTGCCATTCGAAGGGGTGCGGAATGGTCCGCACACATCAGAGTGAATCAGGTCCAAGATTGCTGCCGCACGTTTCCCATTACGCTCAAAGGGCTTTCTCTTTGCCTTGCCTTGGAGGCATGGCTCACACAGCTTTTTGCACTTTCCCTCATCCTTGGTCTTGCATCCCTCCATTCCATGAACCACTTTGTGCTGTTGCATAGCTTGCACTGTGCTGTTGGCGACATGGCCAAACCGCCTGTGCCACAGCTCAGCATCTGTGTCGGTGGAGTTTGCCGCCATGGTGACGGCTTGTGGTGCAACATCAAGTTTTGGAGACTTGGGCTCTTCAACCGCCGCATATCTTTCATTTGTACTCTCAAGAGGTTTAGTCTACAGCACGTGGAGCCCATCAACTCTTAGGACCTGTGTGACAAGACTCTCCTTGGGATAGGAGATCTTGATGTCCATGTTCTTGACAATCACGGCCTCCTCCTCCGTGAAGACGATTGTCATGTCATGGTCCGTGATTTTGGATACTGACAAGAGGTTTGCCGCAAAAGACGGCATGTAGACGACGTTCTCCAGATTCAAGTCTTTTTCAGCACCGTTGACGTTGATGCTGATCAACTTATCTCCCTCGCCTTGCGCATGGACAAGGCTGTCGTTGGTACACCTGAAGCGATGTTCAGTTTCCCCAATGGAGATGAACCCATCCTTCTCCCTTGAAGAGTGGTGGTTCGTGCCAAAGTCAAGCCCATAGTCTCCACGCTTAAGCAATGCCGCTCCTTTGGTTGTAGGCAGGCTCTCAGCCATCATGTTTGTCAACTCCTTCTTACCCTTTCCTTTGCCCTCAAATCTACCACCATGATCTCCGTCTTCCTTCTTGGGAGCCCTGCACTCCCGTGCCCAATGCCCAGGCTTGCCACAGTTATGGCACTTCCCAGGACGCTTTGAACTATTTCCATTGCCACCATTGCCTTTTCCTCCACCGCCACCGCTTTTGCTGCTGCTCTGACCAGAAGAGGAATTGTTGCCACAACCACCGTACTGTGCAGCATAGGCTGAAATGTTAGCCTCACTACCGCTGCGACGCATGGCCTCGTTGCGCATGTACTCGGACACTACCTCATACATAAAATCCTCCTCCTTCCAACCGCCAAAGACGGTGATCAGAGGACTCCAGCTTTCAGGTAGCGCCATGAGGAGGATCATGGCCTGCATGTTGGTGTCGACTCTCCCAGTTCATTTGGGTCACTTGCTGTAGCACTCCTTCAAACTACAAGAGGAAGTCTGGAATCGACTCTCCCTCACGTACCCTCATTGAAATCAGCTTTTGAAGGATGAAGAAGTGATTTGGAAGAGCCGTTGATTGGTGTACACGTGCAAGCTTCTCATAAGCCTTTGATGCATGTGTGATACCTTGGAGGTGGACATGCTGTAACTCATGCTTTGATGTCACAAGAATCGCAAGCGCCATGTCATTTTTGACACTCCACGCTTCATATCCAGGATCTGTTTTTGGAGGTTCAACCTCTTCTCCAAGGAACATCGTCAAGTAGCCACGGACCCTCATGACAATCTCAAATTGCCATCTCCACAAGGGAAAACCAAACCCTCTGAACTTTGACATCCCACCATTGACCTGCTCAAGAGTGAGCATCGCGGGTGTCGTCATACTGCTTCTCTACTTCTCTGCTTCTCTGCTTTGCTGAGGCCGATGTAGGCTAATGTAGGCTGTTGTCTGCTGCCGGTTATAAGATGCAGATCCGTCGCATACCCCTTAGCCGTTGATCACCTGCAAACAGAGAAGAATGCACACTAGCGAATCCAGGGTCGTGCCTCCAAGGGCAAAGCTTATCCTGGTTAGGGCCCAAGGGTCGTACCTCCAAGGGCAGAGCTTATCCTTGGCCCTTGTTTGCTAAGTACCAGCACTTGCCGTTAGAGCTGATGGAGCAAATGGAGCAGATGGAGCTGATTGAGCTGATGCGCGCTGCAAGACAGAGAGGGCAAGAGAGTGCGCAGAAGCGTGCCTTAAAACTAGTCAGTGTGGGCCCATAACCCTTTGTCAACCTGCCTGAGGCGACGGTGTAGAAAACGGGTTCTAACACAATGGTTCCCGCCGACCGCTCCTGGTATTGCAACCAAGAAATGATATCACCCCCAAAGCCAAGGTTCCACACTAAGCAGTTCATAGGAATCACTTCCTTGCACTGTGTCCTTAGCACCTGGTCACTTTCGCACGAGGAGGGAACTCCTATGGCTTAGACCAACCAATGCTTGTTTAGTGTCTGCCTCTGGTGGACAACTCTGTTAGGAGTCTCAAAGGTAAGACCTGTACTCAATGACAAGGAACTGACAGGTTCTTATAGTCCTAGAGCCAGCCTTTGGCCTAGGCGCGCAGTGACTCTTTGGATGAGACACTTTGGGGGAAATCTGGATTGCGTCATCCCCCCTGCTTACATGGCGCTCTCTGTGACCGCCAAGTGGCGCAAACCACCAAGAAGGACCTTGGAATGTTCTAAGATGTCTCTTAGAACATTCTTGTCCCCCTTTTGGTCACAAAGAAAATTAGTCACCGGGCTGGGATTTGACCCAATGACCTCTCGCTCCAGAGACTCTTGAATGTCTAAGCCACAAGGAGTTTTCCTAGGTAGTATTTGCTGGCAATGCTATCTAGATTAGACCAAGGGGACTTGCTCCAAGTGCATGCCTTGTCTATCTGGACCAGACTTAGGGGACTTACTCCAAGGGAGCAGTGCATGCCTAGTCCGTCCTGTGCCTGTCCAAATNCTCTTAGAACATTCTTGTCCCCCTTTTGGTCACAAAGAAAATTAGTCACCGGGCTGGGATTTGACCCAATGACCTCTCGCTCCAGAGACTCTTGAATGTCTAAGCCACAAGGAGTTTTCCTAGGTAGTATTTGCTGGCAATGCTATCTAGATTAGACCAAGGGGACTTGCTCCAAGTGCATGCCTTGTCTATCTGGACCAGACTTAGGGGACTTACTCCAAGGGAGCAGTGCATGCCTAGTCCGTCCTGTGCCTGTCCAAATATCAGCCATGGACAAGGAGCACATCAGGTCAACAACAATCCCTTGGCACAGTCGGCAGGAAATTGCACAAGCACCTTGAGGTTGCATGCAGTTTGGTTGTGTGTAGTGGACTTGTGTGGTGTCCACCGGGTGCTCCCTCGAACAGGACTAGACAGGGGCTGGGATAATTTCGTGGTCGAATGGTGATTGTTCAACACCCACGAGGGCAGCGAGTTTGAGCGAGCTTGCAGTTCGCTCGCTCGTTGCCGCTCGCTCTCTCCTGCTTGTAACACCTTTGTCGTGCGTGTCTCGTCACTTTTGGCCTTTGTCCTAGACTCCCACGTACAACCCGCCATGGCTTGACCCAAACTTCATGTCGTTTGCCGTGCAAGTTCTTCTAGCTGTCAGAGTCTACTTCCCACTAGTATCAGAGGAGTCTGTGTGGAAGTGTGACGGCGGATCGACCTGCCGTCCACACATCCTGGGCCAAACCCCCGGCTGCCACTCTTGGCGTCGCATGCTCACCCCGCCGCCGTGGACTGCGCAGCTCACTCCCTAGCTGCATAGGGGGAGACACATGCCTGCTTGGGCCAGCCATCCCCTGGCTGTCTCTCACCTCTCTTGGCGGCCGCCCTTCTCTCCTCGCCTCTACCACAGCCTCGCCTCTCTTGGCGATGGACCTCCTTGCGGTAAACATCCCATTCTTGACCCGTCTCCCGCTTACCTTTTACTCAACACCTTCCCTCTCCACGGTACCAGCGAGAAGCATCAGCAGTCCCTCCACGGAGACTGCCAATCCCGCTGCCACCTCAGTGCCTACTCACCAAACGCCGGGCGGCAGCAGGACCTCCCATCCGTACCTCCTGTCCACACCTACCGCCCGTGCCAGCCGTTAACAATGGCAGCTGACGGCCTGGCACCACAGCAGCAGCATGTCAGCCTAGCAGCACAACAACAGATCTACAAAGCAAAGCGGTTACAGCAACAACGCAGAGCAACGATAGAGACATTACTGTAGTAGCACTTCCAAGTGCTATAGCATCAGCAGCAGCGGCCATAGCTACGGCTGTACCCCACGACCAGGGCTGTCGCAGTAGCAAGCAACATTGCCGGCTGGCAGCATCGTCATATACACCGCGACAACAGCTGCATCGCCCGCGGCTGCAGCTGCAATTGGCAGTCGCAAGCAACGGATCAGCCGCTGCCACGCAGTGGGGTCGGTAGGAGTCGTGCCACTGCCTGCTAGAGTTGGTGCTCTCCGGGACTTTACGTCCGAGCGCCTTGCTGCCTGGTGGACCAGTCTCTAGAACAAGCGACTCCATCGTTCTTCTGTCGAGGGGGTTGCTACTCTCACCACTATGATTGCACCCTCCTCCTCTTCTGCTACATCTTCCCCCGCCTCTGTCGCCTCTTCCTTGTCCTCTCCTGCCTCTGCCCTCGCTTCCCAAGGTCGTGGCACGGACAAGGGGAAGGGCAAGGGCAAGGCCAAGGACAAGGGTACTGCCGCTTCCTCTCGGGTTCCGGGCGCAGTCGTGTCTTGGAACTGTGGCTCTACTGAGCACTCTGCTCGTACCTGCCCTGCTCCTCCGGACGACCTCCGCCTTGCCCGGGCCATGCACGCTCACTGGGCTCGCACCTCCGGCTCAACCCCTGCACCCTCGCCATCTGGCTCCAGTGGTCCCTCGCGCTACTCCGCCCCACCTCCAGCTCAGGCTCACGCCACATCCGGCATACCTTATCTTCCATCGCCTGGCCCCTACCCCTGGGGCTGGCCACCTCCTTACGGTGCCCCTGCGTATGCTGGTTCCCCGTCTTTTGCCTACACCGCTCCACCGTGGTTCCCGCCTTCCTCCGGCGCATCTACACCAGCTCCGCCGGCATTTGTGGATGGTGATCGCGGTGATACAAAGCACCACCTTGAGCAGTCCCTCCTACAGCTTCTCCGCCTTCGCGATCAGGGAGGTGAGAGTGTTGCATCCTTGGCCAGAGGTCCTGTGTGTCAGACTGATGGTGTCCTGCGTAGGGATCCTTCTGGTCACGTTCTGGGTGCCTTGTGTGAGTCCATTCCGTGGATTGAGCGTTGGCAGTCCGACTTTCTTCCTCGTCGTCCCTCCCTTCGTACCTTGTCTCCGTCCTCCGTCGGCACCGTCACCATGTCCACTGTGCTGCCCTCTGTGCGTGTCTCCAGTGGCCTCTGGGTCCTTGACTCCGGGGCGACCCACCACATGACGTCCGTGCGGTCCTCGTTCGTCTCGTTAGGTCCCATCGGTTCTGTTCGCTTTGTTCGTACTGGGTCTGGTCAGTTGCTGCCGGTTCAGGGTGTGGGTGTCGTGCACTTTGTTGGACCCAGTGGTGCTCTGTACCTACCTCACGTTCTGTATGTGCCTTCGCTAGAGCTCAGCCTGCTGTCTGTGCTATCCCTGGATGATCAAGGTATGGACTTTACTGCTGGCCGTGGTGTTGGCACTGTTTCTCTTCATTCCTCTCAGCGTGCTGTTCTCCGTGGCGTGAAGTGCGGCAAACTCTATCGTGTTCCCTTGCATGCACCCTCATCTCCTGCCTTCAGCATCACCCTTGCTCACGTTGCACCCTCACTCGCCCCTGACCTTGTCCGTCTCTTGCATCGTCGCCTTGGGCATGTTCACACTGATGCCATTCATAGCATGCTTTGCCTCCAGCCTGCTCTCGACCTCTCGCCCTCTAGCTTCCCTGCCCCTTGTCGTGCTGATTGTCTTGACTGTGCACAAAGGAAGATGCATCGCTCTCCCTTCTCTCCTTCTGAGTCCCACTCTTCTCATCCCCTCGATCGTGTTTATGTGGGTGTCATGGGGCCTCTGCCTCATGACCTTCTTGGTGACGTGGGTCGCTACGTCTTATGTCTTACCGATGACTTTTCTCGCTTTCGCTGGGTGTTCGCGTTCCGTCAGAAGAGCGATGTTTATTCTGTCGTTCAGTCATGGCTTGCTCAGGCTGAGGGTGCCTATCAACGGTCGCTGCGCGTCTTCTACAGCAACCGTGGTGGCAAATTCCTTGGTCCCACCGCTTTTCTCCTCGAGTCTCGTGGGGTGTGTCTAGAGACATCAGCTCCGTACACACCTCAACAGAACGGTGTCTCTGAACGTTGGAACCGGACGCTTGCCGATGGTGCCCGCACGCTCCTGTCTGAGTCTGGTCTGCCACCCCTCTTTGCCTTCGAAGCTATGTGCTACATGACGTGGGTCTAGAACCGTGTTTTCCACGGCCCCCTCCCTCGTACTGTCACCCCGTTTGAGCATTGGCATGGTCATCAGGCCGAACTTCGTCTGGCACGAGTCTGGGGTAGTATCGCTTCTGTCTGGCTGCCCGACAATCTCCGTGATGGGAAACTGGCCCCTCGCGGTCGTCTATACCCCTTTCTCGGAGTGTCTGCGCAGTCCACAACGAGGCGTTTTTGGGACCCTGTTTGCCAACGCGTCGTCGAGTCTTGCGATTCCTTGCTTTCTGAGTCGGTCTTCCTTCGAGATCTCGGTCGCGTATCCCCAGACTCCGCCCTCCTGCCCCTCTCTCGGCTGCGAGGGGATGTCGGTCCTGCCGCTCCGACAGTCCCTGTTGCTACACCGCAACTCTCACCCTAGTTGTAGTCCTTGTCGTCCGGACCTTTCCCTACCTTCTCTATGTCCTCTTCCCTTGACGTATCGTCTCCGTCCAGTTCCTCCAATGTACCGTCCTCTCCGGTCGCCGACTCTCCCCAGTCTGCATCGTCTCCCGCTGTGTCGTCCAGCCCAGTCACACCTCCGGTTGCCGCTTCACCCGCGGCCTCTCTCGTTCGGGTGTCAGACCCGGCTCCGCATGCCACCACTAATACTGCTCCTATCTCACCCTTCGTCCGGGGGGGCATCTCCGTGCGCTCCCGAACCGTTCTCGCACTTCCACTATCTCCGCAACCCCTCCTCAGTCTCAGACGGCACGCTCCCCTGTTCACCCTACCGGCATGGACGCGCTGGGCTTGGCCACCGGGGTCGTCCACCCTAGTTCCGCCCTTGGCTACGCGCTCCTCTACTTGGAGCACGAGCGAGCCTTGGAAGCTACTGTCTTGAGTAGCGTGGCCGAGTGTCATGCCACGTCGGCCACCATTGTCTTGCCCCCTGAACCGACCACGGTGCATCAAGCACGTGCAGCCTCCGACGCACAGCAGTTGGAGGGTGCAATGCGTGCTGAGCTCAACGACCTTGATGATCATGCGGTGTATGAGCTTGTTGATCTCCCACCTAGGCACAAGGCCATCGATGCTCGTTGGGTCTTTCGGCGCAAGTACAAGCCCAATGGTGCACTCGACAAGTACAAGGCGCGCCCCACGGCTAAGGGGTTTTCCCAAGTCCCAGGCGTCAACTTTGACGAGACGTTTGCACCAGTCGGGTGACACACCACAACTAGAGCACTGTTGAGTCTTGTGGCCCACCACGACTGGGAGCTGGAGCAGATGGATGTGAACAATGCGTTCCTCCACGGACAGTTGGATGAGGAGATTTACATGGTCCAGCCACCTGGCTTCTCTGATGGCACTGGCCGATTCTGGCGACTGCGGAAGGCCCTCTATGGCCTTAAGCAGTCGCCTCGGTGCTGGGATCAAGAAATCACCTCCACCCTTGAAAAGGGAGGCTGCCGACGTAGTACGATGGATCCTTCTCTCTTTGTCACTCCACCCTCTATCCCCTTTGTGGCCATTCTCGTCTACGTGGATGATCTGCTGATAGCGTCGCCCAGCCAGGCTGCTGTTAAATCTGTGAAGACGCTTTTGAAGTCAACGTACAAGATGAAAGACTTAGGGCCAGCCTGCGTCTTCCTGGGCATGGAGCTGGAACGCAACCGTTCTCGTCGTACGCTTCATGTCCACCAGGTTGCATACGTTCATAGCCCGGGGGAGCGCTTCGTCTCCCTGCTTGAGTCCACTCCCACAGCGTCGACACCTATGACCCCAGCTGGGCAAAGGCTGCTGAAGACACTGGATGTGTCTAAGCTGAGGGAGGCAGTCAACGTGACAGATTACCTTCGCATCATAGGGTCACTGATGTACCTGGCCACGACCACCAGGGCAGATGTTGCCTTCTCCGTGAACTTCCTTGCTCAGTTTTTACAGACTCCTCGAGCACGACACATGGAGGCTGCACTGCGTGTTGTCAGGTATGCTTTTTCCACTGCTCGCACCGGCCTGTGCTAGATACACAGACAGCGACTGGGCACATGACACCGACGCTCGCAGTCGTACAGATTACATCTTCCTCATTGGAGGGACCGCCGTGTCATGGAAGAGTGGTAAGCAGGGTTGCGTGGCTCGCAGCTCTAGTGAGGCTGAGTATGTTGCAGTGGGTGCAGGCACCTGCGAGAGTGTGTGGCTGTGTCGCTTGCTTTAGCAACTTCGCGTTCCAATGCG
>SZWC01028276.1:2350-13021 GCA_023375785.1 Penium margaritaceum
TGGAGTACATATAGAGCTAGAGCTTGGGCAAGTCAGCCCTCTCACAAGCCACACCACTTAGCCATGGAGGCTAAGGCTCACACACTAGAGTCCATAATCTCACACAAGGGAGGAAATCAGCCTAGCAATCAGGCTGACCACTCACACACGACCTAGAGAGCTAGAGAATGCTCTCATGGCACACTCCTAGTGGTCACGTAACCCACAAACCCATGGAGAATTGCCATGTGTCCATGGCTAGCACACAAGGATCTCACCTCACCCAAAAAGTAAGGAGAGGTACCTTTATCCTAGTCAGCACACTCTGACAAGGCAAACCTAAGACCAAGGACCTTTTTGGATATTTCTCCCATCAGGTCTTGACCCTGGACCTCTTGCCTTTTTCTTTTCTCTGGCTAAGGCATGGAGCCATCACCCATGCCCACCCAGACATCGACGGTCCATGACCTCCAATGGTGAGGTCGGATCGGCGATCAGAGCAGGCATCTGGTACTTTCCTGGAACTTGCTCCTGTGGACCTGAAACTGAGCCAGATGGCTCCTTTCCCAACAACTGCTGCTGCTGCTGGTTGCGTGAGCCCATGGCCATGAAAGCTGCTTCACTGTTGCTGCCGCCATTGCGCTTCGCCGCATTGCGACGCAATTCCACCTGCACCAGGTGTGTGCAGATGAAGTCGAGGTCGAGAGTTGGCTGGCACTCGAGCGTCTCTCGTACCGTGTTGTAGCTGGTTGGGAGTCCCCTCAGCAAGAGGAGGATGAAGCGCGTCTCTTCCACAGGATTGCCGGCCGCTCTCAGCTGCTTCGCCAGCTCCTTTGCCCTGTCCAGATACGCCTCCATCCCTTCACCACCCTGCATTTTCAGCGCCATCATCTTTTCCTCCAAAAGCATGAGGAATGCAGGATCCTTGCTCTCATACTTCTTGCACAACGTGTCCCACCCCTCCTTTGCAGTAGCCTTGTCACTCACGTACTGAAGATGCGGGTTGGAGATGGTGTTAACAAGCAACCTGTAGGCCTGCCTGTCCTTCTTCTTCCACTCCTCGTACGTCGCTGGTACAGCTACAGAAGAACCCGCATCAGCTGCACCCTTTTGCGGCGTCTTCCCCGCCACCACCTGCGCTACGGTGATGCCTTCTGCCTATGGAACTGGAGCCGGCTCGTCGCCGCTCACCACCTCCCACAAGCCCCTCTCCTCCAAAAGGAGGCGGGTACGGATCTTCCAAAACGTGAAGTTGGCACGTCCCTCCAGCCTCTCCAAAGGCTGGGCTGCTGTCACAACGCTAGCTGCTGCCATTTTGAGCATTGGTGATGCTCAGCCCTGCCCTTGGATGGCGGCGCTACCCCTGCTTCTGCTGCTGCTTCTACCAGAAATCTGTCTGACAGAAAGGGGACTGTAGGTGCCACCAGACTGGGAATTTTGAAAAACTGAGCCCACCACTGGAAAATTCAGCTCAAAACCTTTCCGATCGACCCATAAAACAGGGTCATCAACGGGGGATTTTGAAAGATATGCCCTCTTGAAAACAGGGTATGCTTCTGCTCCTACTCCAACTCAGACCAGCCAGTTTGTAAACGGCGTTTCTCCCACATGAATCAATGGAATGCAAATATTTTTGCACCAATAGAAAGCTTAGGAAAAATACTACAATTCGAATGTGCCACTTTTTAAATTTGACAAAGAAATGAGAGAGTTATGGTCATCACAAGGCGACAGTCTTACTCATAGAGAAGAGTGTAGCCCTGGCCAACCTCGTTTTGAGCATAACGCTCAATCCGACTGTTGGATCTTCAAGATTCTAGACTTGTTGGAAAGCTTGTCTCTTGAACTTGAAGATCTAGTGGTTGATCGGCAAATCTGGTGAAGATTTTACCCCAACTCGTCACTCTCAAAGTGACGGCCTGTGCTGGCTGGAAGTGGCAGAACTTGGCTCTGATACCAAATGTTGGAACTTGAGGAGAGAGGGAGCCTTGGAGCAGCGAGCATGTGTGATTGGAAGGGCATCACTTGTGCTGAAGAATGGTTGTTCAATCACTCAAAATGATGGAGTACATATAGAGCTAGAGCTTGGGCTAGTCAGCCCTCTCACAAGCCACACCACTTAGCCATGGAGGCTAAGGCTCACACACTAGAGTCCATAATCTCACACAAGGGAGGAAATCAGCCTAGCAATCAGGCTGACCACTCACACACGGCCTAGAGAGCTAGAGAATGCTCTCATGGTACACTCCTAGTGGTCACATAACCCACAAACCCATGGAGAATCGCCATGTGTCCATGGCTAGCACACAAGGATCTCACCTCACCTAAAAAGTAAGGAGAGGTACCTTTATCCTAGTCTGCACACTCTGACAAGGCAATCCTAAGACCAAGGACCTTTTTGGATATTTCTCCCATCAGGTCTTGACCCTGGACCTCTTGCCTTTTTCTTTTCTCAGGCCAAGGCATGGAGCCATCACCCATGCCCACCCAGACATCGACGGTCCATGACCCCCGAAACTTCGAAATTTTATATCTCCCACTCCGACCGTTGGATCGGTCTCAAACTTGGGCCGTAGACATTTTGCCACCTGATCTTTCCAACAGTGAAGTCGGATTGGCGATCGGAGCAGGCATCTGGTACTTCCCTGGAACTTGCTCCTGTGGACCTGAAACTGAGCCAGATGGCTCCTTTCCCAACAATCTCCCACTTTGCCGCAGTAAGAGTGGGCTGAGTCCACAAGGCTTGGTCAAGGAAGAATCCTGCTGCCTCACACTTGAGAGTGTTGGGCTCCACTGCTTGGGCAAAGATCCTAGCAAGAAAAGGAAGTCTCAAGCTGGATGCATGCGCTTCTAAGTGAGTAATTGTAAGCTAGAACACTGCATACAAGGCGTACAAGATGTGGGACCAAGCAGCTAGGAAGCTCATCCATAGGCAAGACGTCGGATTTGATGAGTATGCTTGACAAGGGAGAATTGCTGGATCTTGACCATCTTCTTAAATGAGGAGAGTAGAGTTTGTTGCTTGGGTGAGGTGATCAAGCACCTAAGAAGAGGCACATGGTTCCACTAAAGCACGAAGATGGTACGGCATGGAGAGAGGATATGCAACCTAATAGAAAAGCGAATTCTAACTCTCAGTCTTAGTTATCTGAGGCCTCTGAGTAGAACTTTGAGGCCGGTGGCTTGTCCTCAAACAACAGATTCCGGGTACCACAAAAATTACCAAAACAGTACAGAAAAAACCAGCTTTGCCTAGGAATATCACCGGCAATTGTCTGGCTCAACACCCCTCGGAAGAAACCTCGTCCTAAGTACGAGACTGAGACTGCGGGATGGACCTGACTTAGCTCGTCATGCTTGACTCAAGGAGAGCCGGTAATCATAGTGGAGGCCATGAACATGTACGATGTGGCCAAGTGGAAGGAGGCAGTTGATAGCGGACTCACATCTATTGGAGAGAACGTAACATGGAATCTGGTGGAAAGGCCCCTAAAAGCTCACATGGTGGGATCAAAATGAGTACTTCAAAAGAAGTTTAAGCAAGATGTTAATGTTCAGAATCACAAGGCAAGAGTTGTGGCAATAAGATTTTCCTACTGTGTAGGCCCATAGTACAAGGAGACCTTGCTTGTGCTCACCTTTGCCTCCACGAAATCCATGTTGGGCATCATTGCTGAAAAAGGTGTTAAAGACCTCCAAATGGATATCAAGACAACTTTCCTCTACGAGAAGCTTGATGAAGAAGAGCGAATGGAAGTGCGTGAGGGAGTTAAAGCTCTAGAGGGAAAGGTTTGCAAATAGGCGAAAGCACTCTACACGCTAAAGAATTCCCCAATGATATGGTACAAGGAGATGGATAGCTTCATGACTAGGTTCACCTTCACCAACTACAAGAAGGACCCTAGTGTCTATGTGCACGAGGATGAGCAAGGTTTAATGCTAGTTTAGTTGTATGCAAATGATTTGACCATTTGCTGGTTGTCAGCCAAGTTGTTGAACAAGATGAAGAAATATCTCAACAGCAGGGTCAAAATGAAAGATATGGGTCCTCTTTAGTTCTACCTCACGATAGCTGTTTTTCGTAGGTACCATTGAACTCAGCCATGTTGGAACTAGAGGAAAGAGGGAGCCTTGGAACAGCGAGCATGAGGGACTGGAAGGGCATGACTTGTGCTTAAGAATGGTTGTTGAGCCACTCAAAACAATGGAGTACATATAGAGCTAGAGCTTGGGCAAGTCAGCCCTCTCACAAGCCACACCACTTAGCCATGGAGGCTAAGGCTCAAAGACAAGAGTCCATCATCTCACACTAGGGAGGAAATTGTTAGGAAAGGAGCCATCCGGCTCAGTTTCAGGTCCACAGGAGCAAGTTCCAGGAAAGTACCAGATGCCTGCTCCGATCGTCAATTGAACTTTACCATTGGAAAGATCAGGTGGCAAAATGTCTACGGTCCATGCTTGAGGCCGATCCAACGGTCGGATAGGGAGATATGAATTTTCGTAGTTTCCGGGGTCATCGACCGTCGATATCTCGGTGACCATGAGCGATGGCTCCATGCCTTAGCCTGAGAAAAGAAAAAGACAAGAGGTCCAAGGTCAAGACCTGATGGGAGAAATATCCAAAAAGGTCCTTGGTCTTAGGATTGCCTTGTCAGAGTGTGCAAACTAGGATAAAGGTACCTCTCCTTACTTTTTAGGTGAGGTGAGATCCTTGTGAGCTAGTCATGGACACATGACAATTCTCCATGGGTTTGTGGGTTATGTGACCAGTAGGAGTGTACCATGAGAGCATTCCCTAGCTCTCTAGATCGTGTGTGAGTGGTCAGCCTGATTGCTAGGTTGATTTCCCCCCTTGTATGAGATTATGAACTCTAGTATGTGAGCCTTAGCCTCCATGGCTAAGTGATGTGGCTTGTGAGAGGGCTGACTTGCCCAAGCTGTAGCACTATATGTACTCCATCATTTTGAGTGCATGAACAACCATTCTTCAGCACAAGTGATTCCCTTCCAATCACACATGCTCGCAGCTCCAAGGCTCCCTCTCTCCTCAAGTTCCAACATTTGGTATCAGAGCCAAGTTCTGCCAGTTTCAGCCAGCACAGGCCGTCACTTTGAGAGTGACGGGTTTGGGTCAAATCTTCACCAGATTCAATCATCGACCACAGGATCTTCAAGTTTAAGAGACAAGCTTTCCAACGAGCCCAAGATTGCAAAGATCCAACAGTGGGATTGAGAGTTTTGCTCAAAACAAGGTCGGCCAGGGCTACACTCTTCTCTATGAGTAAGACTGTCGCCTTGTGATGACCATAACTCTCTTGTTTCTTTGTCAAATTTAAAAAGTGCCACATGCGAATTGTAGCATTTTTCCTAAGCTTCCATTGGTGCAAAAATATTTGCATTCCATCGATTCGTTTGGGAGAAATGCCGTTTACAAGGTGGCTGGTCTGAGTTGGAGTAGGAGCAGAAGCATACCCTGTTTTCAAGAGGGCATATCTTTTGAAATCGCCACTTGATGACCCTGTTTTATGGGTCGATCTGAAAGGTTTTGAGCTGAATTTTCCAGTGGTGGGCTCAGTTCTTGAAAAATCCTAGAAGCAGCAGCAGAAGCAGGGGTAGCCCCGCCATCCAAGGGTAGCGTTGAGCATCACCAAGGCTCAAAATGGCAGCAGCTAGCGTTATAACAGCAGCATAGCCTTTGGAGAGGCTGGAGGGACATGCCAACTTACCATTTTGGAAGATCCGTACCCGCCTCCTTTTGGAGTAGAGGGGCTTGTGGGAGGTGGTGAGCGGCGACGAGCCGGCTCGAGTTCCACAGGCAAAATGCATCACCGTAACGCAAGTGCTGGCGAGGAAGACGCCGCAAAAGGGTGCACCTCATACGGGTTCTTCTACAGCTGTACCAGCGACGTATGAGGAGTAGAAGAAGAATGACAGGCAGGCCTACAGGTTGATTGTCAACACCATCTCTAACCTGCATCTTCAGTACGTGAGTGACAAGGCTACTACAAAGGAGGGGTGGGACACGTTGTACAAGAAGTATGAGAGCAAGGATCCTGCATTCCTCATGCGTTTGGAGGAAAAGATGATGGCGCTGAAAATGCAAGATCGTGAAGGGATGGAGGCGTATCTGGACAGGGCAAAGGAGCTGGAGAAGCAGCTGAGAGCGGCCGCCAACCCTGTGGAAGGGACGCGCTTCATCCTCCTCTTGCTGAGGTGACTCCCAACCAGCTACGACACGATGCGAGAGACGCTAGAGTTCCAGCCAACTCTCGACCTCGACTTCAACTACACATACCTGGTGCAGGTGGAATTGCGTTGCAATGCAGCAAAGCGTAATGGCGGCAGCACCAGTGAAGCAGCTTTTGTGGCCACAAGCTCACGCAACCAGCAGCAGCAGCAGTCTCGGCAGCAAAAAGGGAGAAAGAAAGGCAAATGCCGCTACTGCCAGAAAGAGGGACACTACAAAAAGGAGTGTTTCAAGCTCAAGAGGGACCAGAAGGAGCAGCAGCAACAGCACTCATGGCAGCAGCAGCAGCAAAAGCAGTAGGAGCAACAGTAGCAGTCACAGGAGCGTCACCAGCAACAACAGCAACAGCTGCAGTAGCAGCAAAACCAGGCTGGTGTGCACCACTTTGGCAAGATGAATGTGGCCAAGGAACTACGCGACTATCTCTTCATGGCGAAGTCTCACATGTCGCAGGTGAAGAAGGCGGATCTTGCATGGTATAAGGACTCAGGATGTACCAAGAGCCTCAGACATCACAAGGAGTGGTTCACACAGGCGCTGTCCATCCCTCCCCATCCTATCGCTATGGGTGATGATCAGGTGGTGTATGCCAAGGGCATTGGAATTGTAGAGATGTGGTTGGAGACCACACGTGGCATTGAAGTGGGAGTGTTCCATGGCATGCTGTATGTACCTAATGCTACATTCAACCTCCTGTCAGTCTCATCTCTTACAAACACAGGACACCGCATTGTCTTCGATGATGACTATGGCTACATCCTCAACAAGGATATAGGAGAGGAGTTGGCCAGGTCGGTGAAGGAGGGCGACATGTACCGACTGTTGGGGGCGACCAAGATCCCGCGTGAGCAGAGTCTTGCAGCAGTGGTGCAGGCGACAGATGGCAAGATCTGGCATACACGCTACGGCCACATTGGCATGCGCGCCTTGCAGCAGCCTCAAACAAAGCAGATGGTGCATGACCTACCTATCATCTCTAACTTTCAACAGCAGTTATGCATCGGCTGTTTGGACGGGAAGCAGTACCGCGAGGCGTTCTTTGGAGCAGGGGAGCATGCGAAGGAGGTGTTGGTGTTGGATCTTGAGGAGAGAGGGAGCCTTGGAGCAGTTAGCATGTGTGATTGGAAGGGCATCATTTGTCCTGAAGAATGGTTGTTCAATCACTCAAAATGATGGAGTACATATAGAGCTAGAGCTTGGGCAAGTCAGCCCTCTCACAAGCCACACAACTTAGCCATGGAGACTAAGGCTCACACACTAGAGTCCATAATCTCACACAAGGGAGGAAATCAGCCTAGCAATCATGCTATTCACTCACACACGACCTAGAGAGCTAGAGAATGCTCTCATGGCATACTCTTAGTGGTCACATAACCCACAAACCCATGGAGAATCACCATGTGTCCATGGCTAGCACACAAGGATCTCACCTCACCTAAAAAGTAAGGAGAGGTACCTTTATCCTCGTCAGTACACTCTGACAAGGCAATCCTAAGACCAAGGACCTTTTTGGATATTTCTCCCATCAGGTCTTGACCCTGGACCTCTTGCCTTTTTCTTTTCTCAGGCTAAGGCATGGAGCCATCACCCATGCCCACCCAGACATCGACGGTCCATGACCCCTGAAACTTTGAAAATTCATATCTCCCAATCCGCGTGTTGGATCGGCCTCAAACTTGGATCGTAGACATTTTGCCGCCTGACCTTTCCAATGGTGAAGTAGGATTGGCGATCGGAGCAGGCATCTGGTACTTTCCTGGAACTTGCTCCTGTGGACCTGAAACTGAGCCNCCACAAACCCATGGAGAATCGCCATGTGTCCATGGCTAGCACACAAGGATCTCACCTCACCTAAAAAGTAAGGAGAGGTACCTTTATCCTAGTCAGTACACTCTGACAAGGCAATCCTAAGACCAAGGACCTTTTTGGATATTTCTCCCATCAGGTCTTGACCCTGGACCTCTTGCCTTTTTCTTTTCTCAGGCTAAGGCATGGAGCCATCACCCATGCCCACCCAGACATCGACGGTCCATGACCCCTGAAACTTTGAAAATTCATATCTCCCAATCCGCGTGTTGGATCGGCCTCAAACTTGGATCGTAGACATTTTGCCGCCTGACCTTTCCAATGGTGAAGTAGGATTGGCGATCGGAGCAGGCATCTGGTACTTTCCTGGAACTTTCTCCTGTGGACCTGAAACTGAGCCAGATGGCTCCTTTCCCAACAGTTGGAGCTAGTCCACACAGACTTGTGCGGACCGATGCAGACCCAGAGCTTTGGAGGCTCTAGGTATTTCGTGACCTTCATTGATGACTTCAGCCGTTACACTGCTCTGTACTTCCTTCCTTCCAACAACCAGTGCTTTGACAGGTTTGAGGAGTTCAAGGCCATGGTGGAGAACCAGACTGCCAAGAAAATCAAGGCGCTGCGCAGCGACCGCAGTAGAGAGTACATGAGCAAGGAGTTCGAGGACTACCTCGCAGTAGCTGGCATGAAAGCGCAGTGTACGGCGCCGTACTCACCGTAGCAGAACGGTGTAGCAGATTGCGCCAACCGTACCATTGTGGAGTCGGCGCGCTCCATGCTACACGCGGCTCGGCTGACTTACGACTTCTGGGCTAAAGCGGTGAGCATTGCGGTCTCCATCAAGAATCGCAGTCCAACGAAGCCGCTGGAGCAGATAACGCCGTCCGAGGCGTGGTTCGGGAAGAAACGGAGCGTGGGTCATCTCAGAGCATTAGGCAACCTGGCGCACATGTACGTGCCCAAGGAAAAGCGGCAGAAATGGGGGGCAAAGAGTACGCAGATGCTGATGATTGGCTATGACGTGGCAAGCAAGGCCTATCGCCTCTACGAGAGGGATACAGCCCACGTCATCATCTCTAGAGATGTCCTCTTCAAGGAGAGCAGTATCATCGACTACACAGATGCACATTGGGCTTCAAATCCTGAGACCCGCAAGTCCATCTCTGGACATGTGTTTCTCATGAATGAAGGAGCCATCAGCTGGTGCAGCAAGCGGCAGCTGGTCGTGGCCACCTCGAGCACAGAAGCAGAGTACGTCTCTCTCAGCTTTGGAGCCAAGGAAGCAGTTTGGCTTCAGCATCTCATGGCAGAGATAAGTGGGAGTGCAGCAGTTCCACTTCCTATGCGCGTCGACAACCAGAGCGTAATCGCACTCGCCAAGAATCCTGAGCACCATGCACGTACCAAGCACATTGACATCGCATATCATTTCATCAAGCACATGGTGCAGGAGGGTGCTATCAAGCTGGAGTTTACTCCAACCAGCAAGCAGGTCGCTGATTTCTGTACCAAGCCAGTGACCCGTGAGAAGCAGCAGTTTTGCATGAAGGCATGTGAACTCAGCCCACTATGACTACGGCAAAGTGGGAGATTGTTAGGAAAGGAGCCATCCGGCTCGGTTTCAGGACATGAGCAAGTTCCAGGAAAGTACCAGATGCCTGCTCTGATCGTTGATCAGGCTTCACCATTGGAAAGATCCGGTGGGAAAATGTCTACAGTCCAATTTTCAGGCCGATCCAATGGTCGGATTATGAGATATGAATTTTCGAAGTTTTGGGGGTCATGCACCGTCGATGTCTGGGTGGGCATGGGTGATGGCTCCATGCCTTAGCCTGAGAAAAGAAAAAGACAAGGGGTCCAGGGTCAAGACCTGATGGGTGAAACATCCAAAAAGGTCCTTGGTCTTAGGATTGCCTTGTCAGAGTGTGCTGACTAGGATAAAGGTACCTCTCCTTACTTTTTAGGTGAGGTGAGATCCTTGTGTGCTACAAGGATGTGTTTGTTGATCTGATATGCCTCTTGGCCATAGCTTATATTTAGACAGAGATAGGACAGATAAGGCATGTACTGCTCCCTTGGAGGAAGTCGCCTAAGTCTGGTCGCAATAGACAAGGCATGTAGTGCTCCATCAGAGCAAGTCCGCTTGGTGTAAACTGGATAGCATAGCAAGGAACACTATTTAGGACAATTTCTTTTGGCTTAGACATTCTAAAGTTAGTCCTTATAGCGAGACATCACTAAGTCAAATCTTAGCCCTGTGACTTTTTTCTTTATGACCAGAAAAGGGATAGGATGGTTTTGAGAGACATCTTAAAACGTTTCAAGGTCCTTCCTAGCGGCTTGCACTACTTGGCGGTCACAGAGAGCACCATGTCGGCAAGGAGAATGATGTAATTCAGATTTCCCCCAAAGTGGCTAATCCAAGGAGCCACTATACGCCTAGGCTAGAGGCTACTTCTTAACTTAGATACCTCGTACAGAGTTGTGAAACAAAGGCAGATCCTCAGGAAGCATTGGTTTGTCTAAACCACATGATTTAGTTCCGAGCACGAAAGTGACTAGGCGCTAAGGATATAGTAGAAGGAAGTGATTCTTATGAATTGCTCACTATGAAGCAGTGATTATGATGTTGATATCTC
>SZWC01028279.1:3774-22229 GCA_023375785.1 Penium margaritaceum
TTACCCCTGTAACATGACGTCAACGACTAGATAGACTCGAAGCCGGGTAGTAGACTGATGTCCAACGATATCTATTGGATGCGGAAAATTGAGTTGACCAAACTCAATAGGTACCTGGATGGGATTCTCGGAAACGGTTTCATCCGGCCTTTGACCTCATCCTACGCTATAACCATCCTTTTTTGTAAAATAGAAACTAGTTAGATGTGCATGTGTGTAGTCTCTTGTGTGTTGATTTACCATTACGCAAGCAGATAGACTTTTCGACCAACTGTGCAGGACAGGAACTTTCATTTAGACCGACTTACGCAGTGGTGTTTACAATTACATCTTTTGGACTCACAAATACCCCTGTCACATTGATGGCGGCCATGAACGATATTTCCTAGTCGTACCTGATACACTTTCCCATCCCAAATGAGCACAATGGACATCTCTCAATGTCCTTGGAGTTTTACAAAAGTAGAAATTCTACAGAAGAAAAACTGTTGAAAAGCGGCCTTGGTTGACGCTAAACTGATTTTCTGGGCCATAGTATCAGCAACACAAAAATGACCATGGACTCAAAAAATCCAAGGCAGCCGCTAATTGGCCGATGCCAACCAATGCTTGAGACGTATAGAGGTGTGTGTGTGTGTGTGTGTGTGTGTGTGTGTGTGTGTGTGTGTGTGTGTGTGTGTTTTGGCTTATGCAACTACTACCATTCATTTGTAAAGGACTATGGTTGAGTGTTAGTGCCTCTCTCCAACCTCCCTCACATGATGATGACAAGGAATCTGGAGGATCACAAGAAAGAAGCGTTCAAACGGAAAACAAGTGCGCCTATGATTGATTAACCTCATCGCTAGCTCTACAATATGAAGATTCATCAGTGGACTACATCATGGCCACCAAAGCGTTTGATCGAGCAATGGGAGCCAATCTCCTCCAAGATGATGGCGTTGCAGAACAACTGGAGATGTAGATGTCAAAAAAATGTACCGCCCAGAACTAATCTACACTGTGTATGAGAAGGAAACATTGGCGGTCGTTCACCCATTCAAAACCTGGCGGTTCTACTTGAATTTTGTTGATGTTTCATTGGCACCGACCATCACGCACTCAAACACCTCAAGTATCAGTCAAATCTAAGCCTTTGACAAACTTTACAGATGAATTTCCTCTGTTTTTATTTTGACTACACCATTGAGTACCGACCTGGAAAAATACATCCAGCAGATTCTCTGAGTTGATGCTCTGAAGATGCTCTGAAGACCAGATTTGATGGCCAACATCAACACACTACTTGCTAAAACAAAATGTGCCCTATGAGGATGTTTTGCTAAGGAATACACGGGTTTTGGCGGGTACAACAAGACTAATTTTCATTTCGGCAATGATTCACTCGCCAAGTCATCATACCAACAGAAAAGGAACTTCAAAGAAGGCTATAGGAGGAGTGCCACAACTCCAGTCTAGATACACCCTTTGCCAAGGAAAAGACATAAAACAGTTAGCAAGGCATTAACAGTGGGATGGTATGCATGTCAATGTGGCTGCATTGTGCATGTCATGCAAAACCTTTCAGCAAAATAAATCTCACCACACGATGCTACCAAGACTGTTCCAGTTACTCCCTGTTCAAATGGAGCAGTAGGTAAAAATCATCATGGACTTCATAACATAACTACTTACCACTCGGGATGGATCTTACACCATCCTCGTAGTTCTGGACATACATTGCAAAATTCCACCCTTCAATTTGGTGACGACCACCTTTACCACTGAGGAAAAAGCATAGTTGTTTTTTAATCAAATTGTGTGGTTGCACACAATTGTATGTGCAACCACATTAGCAACAGTAGTTGTGTGAATGCCACGTACCATCATTAGCAACAGAGACGGCCGATTCACAAATCGTCTTTGGTGAAAAATGATGAATCGTTACGGCAGCCAGATCCAGCTATCAATGGCGTTCTATGCTCAAACTGACTGACAAACCGAGCAGACCAATCAGACTCTTTAACTTTGCATCTTATGCAAACACCATGGAACTGATTGGGTGGAAAAACTACTGACCGCCAAATTCGCATAAAACTCAGTGAATTCCACCATAACAGGTAAAATAATTTTCAAATTAGTTTACAACAAACTTCCAGCCATCCCGGAAGAAGTTTCTACACTTCTTGAGTGAAGCATTCCCACGGTTGAAATTAATCCTCACAATTTTTCCAGCAGTTTGGAGGAAGCACACCAGGTCCTTGCAAAGACACAAGCAACGATGAAGTGAGAAGCGGAACTACATCGCAACCACTACATGCTTAGCACTAATGATAGCATCCTACTCAGCTTGACGTGTATAAAACTACATGGACAAGACTTTGAAAAGCTTTGACCACAATGGTCCGGACCGTTTGAGATTGAGCCATGGACAAACCATGGCCGTTGCTCGACTTCGCCTCCCCGTCAGCATTGTGATTCATCTAGTCTTCCACATCAGCAAGCTCAAATACCAGCGGGACCCAAACAAGAGATTTCTCGACAGAAACGCCACGCTCCACCTCCAGTCCAAATTGATGGAAGATGTTATTGACCATCAACGTTGTGGCAAAAGGACCAAACATCTCATCAAGTGGCAAAACCACGACGTCGAGCAAAACAGTTGGGAGCCGTACAAAACCTCCCAGATGTCAATCATCTGATCATGAGTTACAACAGGTATCATCGACCTACATGTGCTATCGCGCCATGATGTCATGGTTGAAAAAAGGAAAGTGTTCCATCCCAGATGTTCACAAGTCCCCTATCCCCGTGAGTAGGTTTTCTTCATTACACTTATGGCCCACCACTGACGACCCCATGAGTTTCACGCCGACCGGCCGAGGAAATTTTGGCCACATGCCTTGATCTCTGGTGTCCCATCTCCAGGAGTTCAGACATATCTGACTGCAATCTAGATTGGCTGACAGGAACATAACGAAATGTATCGATGTTTCGGTACTGTTCGATCAACTTCTCAACCATACTAGAATCTTTTAGAAACAGGTCCTCAATACATTCAACACCCCTCGACTTCTCAGCAAAGTTTACCAAAGGGACCACTCACAATGTGGCATCACACACATCGATTGACTCGAGCTTCCAAGACCTAAGATATGCCACATTCTGTTTCTTGCTATTGTTTGTGTGTGCTAGGCATATGTGGCACTTTAAGTTTCAGTGTACCTACCACTAAACAAGAGCTATCCAGCTGTACAAAATCCCCGAATCATCTTTTGTCCCACACCTTGTTACGTCCCTGACGTACATGACTCCTTGAATGCTCTGACAGGGTATTTTTCTCCGTAAGATTGTAGCCCAACCTGCCTCAAGCTCAAGATTTTTACGCCATTTGGCTGAGGGAATTTTGGTGACCTACCTTGACCTACGGTGTTCCGGACCTGAAGGTTAGGACACATTTGACCACCTTCCGGAATGGTCGACAAAAATGTCTTGAACCGTATCGATGTTTCGATGATGTTTGGTCCACTTCTTGATGGCACTGGAATTTTATAAAAAAAATCCTTGATGCTACCAAAACATCCCCACTTCTCGGCCGAGTTGTGTGAAGCAACCACTCACAGCTCAATGTTGCACGTGCCGCTCGCCTTGAGCATCCAAGACCCAACATATGCCTCAGTGAGTTTCTCGCCATTGTATATGTGTGCTNAGATGGAAATGGCAACTTTTGTAGCAAATGGCGCATCAACAATGACCCGGACAGCCAACCCGATGATGGAACCTTCGGGCTCGGCGAACGTTGCGCCTCTGCCATTGCCAGCCACATGATGCCTGCCACGATGGAAGGCAACAACTGACATGCTCACATCAATGAAGACCTGTACCAAAAGCTATCAAGACTCAAAAGCCTCAACACCCATATGCTCCAACAACTCAACGTGGCCATGGAGGAGCTTTAGAATGCATGCATGTGGGAAGCTGTACGTACCAAGAAAAACATCTAACTCTTGAGTGAGCTCCAGATTCAACCAACACTTCCTAAGCCATTCAACTGTGCAAACTCCAAAGAACCGATGGTTTGGATGTGGCTGACAAGTTTGGAGGTGTACTTCACCCCTCCTGGGGTTAACAACGAAAAAAATGAAACTGACCTCATGACCTCGCTTTTGCATGGCAAAACTTTGAGTTGGTGGTCCGATCTAAAGACCATCCAATGGTAACAAGAGACCGATGTTGCTGGATCAACATCTGGCGCAACCACTCTCACATTGTCAACCACAGGCGTTTAACCTCTCAATGAAATCAATTCAATGTGGCATGAATCACTGACTCCACCGGACAGTTGAACGGACTTTGTACATGCCATACTCGCATGCTTTGGAGAAACAAACAAGAAGATTGATGTATGATACAAGCATTAGCTCTTGTCTGAGCAGTCCAGCATGGCGGAGCACACACATCATTTTTGAGAAATCATCACCGGCAATGACCTCACCCATGATGAATTTTGTTTCTACTACAATGACATCAAGCTTAACATCAGGTGAGTAATTTCCATATTCGACATCCAAGATAACCTTCCACAGCTGATGGTAGTAATTGATCAAATCGACAGCACCGAATTCAATGCTTGGATGCATGAGTCCAACGGTTGGCAATCCGAGGGCCACAATCCCTATCGTGGCGAAGGGAAGTCACAGTCAACGTAAACTTCGTTTCCAATGGAGATTGACGACGTCAATCAAAGTGATAAATGGTTGTGCCAGACTTGTGAGAAGTCATGGCACATCTCGGATGGCTGTCGGAAATGGAAAAACCAGGCCAAACAGGGCGGGAATTCACAAAGGAAAAAATGTAGAGTCGGGAAATGGTAAAAGGCAAGAGTAGAAAGGAAAAATCATGTCTGGTAAAAAACTTGCAAATCAGTCACCTATCTGAGCGGCTCACATTGTCGTTGACGAGGGTCCTTGGAATCATGATATTCTGAGGGGTTCAAGGACAAGTACAACTACAAATACAACCAAGGAGTTGTAGAATTCGCAAAATGGTACCAACACAAATGGATGGAGGAGCTACATTTTTTCCTAAGCAACGACATTGTTTGAAGCGATGTTTGTAAATCCAACCAAGAATGTTAAGAAAACCTTGAGGGCTGACTATGGATTTATCAACTTTGCAAACCTCTCCCATGATAAACTAGAGATGTACACGATGTAACCATTTGGATAACTTGCCTTATTAGCAACCACAAAATCATCCTTGGACAAGAATTTCCGTATTGACACAATCCACAAGCAGACTGGAAAAACGGAGCAACCTATGTTAGCCTAAATGGTAGAAAGCAACACCTACTTTTGATCAAGTGACCCATGAAAAAACGACAGTTACAGGGTGCAACAAAGGTGGAAGCAACGGAGGATGTTGCCACAGTCAAGATGTGCCATCTCAAATCATAGGACGTGGCCAAAACATGTTTTTGACATGGAGTACTACCGTGGATTTTCCATGTGGAAAGAAAGGGAAAAATAGAAACTACAGCAATAGACACAACCACATCGACGTGGACATCTGACAAGTTCATAGCTTTTTGGAAGGAGTTTGACTTCCTCTTCGAGGAGTTTGAAGGGGATTTTTTCCTATAAAATTTCCAAGGAGCTACCTTCGCAATGTAGTAATGATCACCAGATATGCCTGAAGCCCGGCAACAGATTGATGGTCAAGGGGACCTATGAGATGAGCGATGATGAACGGACTGAACTCAAGAAGCAGCTAAACGATGTACTAGGTGAAGGGTTCATCAGGCCATGCATGTCACCCTTGCGACACCAATACTTTTTGTGAAAACGAAAACCGGTGTGATGTGGATGTGCATGGATTGTCAGGCGGTGAACAAACTCACCATCAAGAACCACTACCCCCTTTCACGAGTAGAAAAACCTGTCGACCAATGTCACAGAGTGAGAATTCTTACCAAAATCAACCTACGCAACACTTATCACCTGATCTATGTGTCGGATAAGGACATCAAGAATATTGTGTTCCGTACTAGACACGCGGACTTTGAGTTCACAGTTATGCCATTTGTACTCACCAACATCCCCACAACATTTATGGAGGCAATGAACAAATTCTCCATCCATATCTTGACAATTTTGAGGTCGTGTATTGGTGTACAGTTGCACCCTCGAAGGAGCATGATGGATATCTCCGAAAAGTACTTGATTTTGTACAAAAGCAAAATCCTACAGAAAAACCTTGAAGCACAGATTTGTTCGTCGTTTGATAGAGATTTTGGACCATGTCATCGGAAGCAGACTGGTCAACATATACATGGAGAAAAGTGGAGGTATTCACTGATTGAACGGCACCAACTAATGTTCGGGATGTACACATGTTTTTGAAGTTATTTATTTGTTTCTTCAAATTTTCTTAAGTATCACGCCCAAGTTTCGACGCCTCTCTTCGATCTCAATCACAAAACCATTGAGGGGTGTTCTGGAGTCAATGAAGAAGAATCATTTAGCTCTTTGAGAAGAGTTCTGACCTTGGCACCAGCCTCGTAATCAATTGATATGACGATGGACTACATCATGGCCACTGACGTGGCCGAATGAGTAATCAGACCTGTTCTCCTCCATGACAATGGCTATGGAGGAAAACTGGTTGTGTACATGTCACGAAAACCATGTGGGCCGGGATTGAAGTACAAGGTGCATGAAAAAGAAATGGTTGTAATTGTGCATGTTTTCAATACTTGGCGGTGTTACCTGGAATTCCGACAATGCATCCTCCGCACTAACCACCACATACTCACACATCTCGAGACTCAACCAAATCTGAGCCAGCGACAAACTCAATGGATGGAGTTCATTCAGTCCAACTTCGACTACAATATCGGGTACCGGCCTTGAGAAACAAATCGAGTAGATGTTATAAGGTGACAACAAGGCTTGATGGCCAAGATTTGCACGCTGCTCGTGGAAGAAAGTTCACAAAAGGTCAAGAGGAGTTTGGTGGTTACGACAAGACCAAGCTTTGGTTCGACGACCCCTACTTGTGACGGCCATTTACTCGTAAAGTCTCCGTACCACCAAACGAGGAGTTGCGATAGATGCTATTAGAGGAATGTTACGACACCGATTTAGGTGGACACTTCAACGAGGACAACACATGAAAGAAGCTGGCAAAGCATTGCTAGTGGGTGCGGATGCAATACAATGTGGCAACGTTTTGCAAATCGTGCGACACCTGTCAGCAGAAAAAATCTCTTTGCATGAGGCCACAAGGACTGCTCCAACCACTCCGTATTCCGATGGAGCTATGGGTCCACATCGGCATGGAATTTGTGACAAGGCTGCTTGCCACCCCGAGGGATGTTATGTCATCTTGGTAGTGGACATGTTTTCCAAGATGTTGCACTTTATCCCGACGACAACCACGGACACCGCAAAAGGAACAACACAATGATTTCTCAAAGAGATCGTATAACTACATGACATACCACGTACCATCACCAATGAGCAAGACAATTGCTTCACTGGTCATTTTTGGCATGATCTGATGATGCAATTTGGTAGTCAGATTCAGCTATCAACGGCGTTCCATCCTCAAACAGAGAGGAAATCCGAGCAGACTAATTGGATGATCAAAAAAATCCATTACAGTTTATGTGAGTTGCACGCCATTGATTGGGCAGCAAGACGACCGAGAAGACAACCAACATACAACTCAACAACTTCCAACGCAATGCGTAAAATTCCGTTTGAGGTGGTTTACCGCAAACTTATTGCCACACCGGAATGAATACAAAGCCAGTGCAACATTCCTATGGCTGACATCCACTGATGGGAATCCTTTACCGTCTGGGAGGAAAACTGCTCAACCCTCATGAAGATGCAAATAACCATGAAGCAAATAGGAGACCGACATCGTAGGGACGAGGTGTTCGATGCTCGTGATTGCCTCCTGTTCTGCTTAGAAAACATCAAATTCCGTGGAAAAGAATTTCTGAAGCTCAATCCCCAATAGTTGGACCCGTTTGAAATCAAACGAATGCAAACTCCGGTTGTCGCTTGACTTCGCCTACTAGGCAGTATGGTGATCCATATGGGCGTCCATGTCAGCAAGCTCAAGCACTATCAGGACCCCATCAAGAAATCCCTCGGCCACGACATCACTCCTCTGCCTCTAGTCAAAGTGGGCAGGGATACAAAGTAAGTGATTAAAGGCATCTTGAGGCATCGACACAGTCGAAAAACAACCGAGTATTTGGTCGAGTGGCATGGCTACGATGCCACCCTACAATGACCTTCGAGAGGTCAATCATATGGTGGAAAACTACTTCAAGCATTACTTGCCTGTTGGTGTGTGTGGCTTCCCCCTGTCACGAGCGACGGCAAGGAGAGCAGCGCTACAGGAGAGCGCAACGACATGGTCCCGGATGCGGACCCCGGAGATACCGGCGCGTCGGCAGGTGGTGGACCACCCACTCGGAGCTGATCGATGACTGCGCCAGCGTCGTGGATGCTGTCTCGGACCTCTTGCAGGTTTTCTGCAGCCTATCCTTGATGCGGATGCAGCTGGCACCGCAGCACCGACGAGTGGTGGCTCCATCCACCAGCAGCTGCCAGAGAGGTGCCACGACGCCCTGGGTGCTTGCCGGGGTGCTTTGCGGTTCTTTTGCAGACACTAGAGTTTTCTCGGCGGACTGGCTCTTGAGCCCGATTTGCATGTTTTTCATTTTCTGTCCACCGATCGGTGCCGGACTTATGCGTGTGACCAGTCGTAGCGTCCGGCTTGAGATTTTGCATCTCTAGGTTCAGACGACGTAGTGTTTTGATTTGTCTCCGCAGAGTTACGGCCAAAACAATGTTTTGGGCCGGTTTTAGGACAGACCTTGCACTGCGGCAGGTGTTTATGCTGTGGACTTGTTGTTTGTTATCTCTCTCTGCAATTATATTCAGTTTGAGTTTCCTGACACTCTTTTCGTGTCCCTACCAAGACCCTTGCAGTTTTGTCTCTAACTGGTGACTGTTGTCACATGCTGACCTGGCGCTGACGCCTAGTGTCGTGGCAAGTGGTTAGGAGGGTTCTAGGAAATTTCTCATGGTATCAGAGCAAATGAGCCACAGCTCGTAGTGTTGTGTAGCAGAGACGCAGCAGCAGCAGCAGCAGTGAGTGGCAGCAGCGGCAGTCACCCACGGTAGCAGCAGCAAATCCCGCAGGGACCCACCACGACTACGGTGCAGCGGAGCAGTGGAGGTAGCAAAGACGATAGCGGCTATGGGTAGCAGCCCCTGTAGTAGCAGCACTGGGTCGCAGCAGCAGCACCAGGTGGCAGCAGCAACATAGGGTGGCAGCAGCAACCGTGTCTAGCTATCGATGTGTACAAAAAAGAAAAAAGAAGCAGCTCGCACCAGCAGCTTGGTGCTGTAGCAGCATTTGCAGTAGCAGCAGGTAGCATTAGCAGGCGGTTGTGAGCAGCAGCACCAGGCAACAGCAAGCAGCAGCACCAGCAGCAAGCAGCGAATCAGTAAGCAGCAGCAGCAGCAGTAGGTGGCAGCAAGTAGCAGGAGCAGGCGGCTGCGAGCAGCAGTAGCAAGCGGTAGCAAGCAGAAGCAGCAGCAGCAGCAAGCAACTCCAACAACAGCAGCATGTAGTAGGCGCAACGGGAGCAGCAGCAGCAGCGGCGGCGCCGGTGGGCAGCTGCAGCGTGCAGCTGCACGTGCTCACACGGGCTGCAGCAGCAGCAGCAACCCGCGCAGCAGTGGCAGTTGTAGCAGCAACAGCCATTGCTACTGCTTGCTCGTCACGCGAAGCTACACTACAGCTTCGCATTGCAAGCAAGTAGTGCGAGGCTGCTTGCTCGCAGCGAGCGAGCTCACCAAGCGAGCTTGCCCGATGAGCTCGCCGAGCAAGCTCGCTCGACGGGCTCGTCGAGCGAGCTCACTCGACGGGCTTGCTTGAAGCGAGGGTCGAGCCAGACAAGAAAAAAAAAAAAGAAAGAGAAGAGAGGGGGTGAGGTGTCCCCGGGCTGGGCACCCCTGAACAACCCCAGAAAGGGCACCCGAGAAGGAGGCACCTGAAAAAAAAGGCTCCCTTTACTCTTTTTAATTTACTTTTTTTGTCACCTTTTAAGTGTGGCCTAAGGCAACCACCGTCGGCTGACGACGAGAACCGCAGTAGCAGCAACCGATGCAAGAGTCGCAGTAGCAGCAGCAACAGTGAAGGTGGCTTGAGACCACAGTTGTTGGCTGACAACGGCACCCGGTGCAACATCAGAAGCACCGAAGGCGACCTGAGGCCGCACAGCAGCCCACCACCAACGTCGTGGTGGCCGTCCTCATGACGGCATCGCAGCACATCTGAGAGACTGTGCTTCGATCGCTCACTTCCCCTTGTGGCCTTGTGCCAGTGGGAGCGAGTGTCCCAGACACTCACCCACACCACACTCTAGAGATGAGCACATTGGCGTGGAAGGGAGCGCAACCGGCGCCGTGGCTGGCACCGGCTCTGCATACGTGGCAGATGTCGCGTCCACAGTGGCAGTTCCAGCTGTGGCATACGTCTCAGGCATCCAACGGCTTTGCCTGCTACTTTTGCTGCGACCGACACCATGGCTGGCGCCAGTGTCGTCAGCGCCCTGCTGGGTGGTGACCGCCCTGGTTACGGTCCCACCCTAATCCACCATCCGCCTCCGATACATCAGCTCATACAGTCGCACCCCTCAGTGGAGCTATGGCGGTGGTGTACGCCGAGCTCCTCGGTTTAAAGCGCATGGTGCAACAGCTCATAGACCACGTGATCTCTGAGCGGGCTGTTGCCACCGTGCCGCTTCATAAGCCCTTTTCTTCCTTCTCGCCATCCTCACCTCCGTCAGTGTCATCACCTGATGATTCCACGCCTCCCAACCTTCGCTCTACATCTTACATCTACGCTCTGTGCTGGAAGCAGTTGGAGTCATCCTGACCAGTGACCCCTCCAATTTTGGGGTAGTCTCTTCGGCTTGCCATCGTCGTTCTCGGACTCGGCACATGAGGCGGCGGATAGCAAGTTTGGCGAGACGTGTGCAGGAGGCAGCAGCAGACGCAACTGTGGTAGACGTCACCACGGAGCTGACTCCCTCCTCCCCAGTTGCAAAGTTGGTGCGGCACCCCTTTGCAGCTTCTACTGGTGCGTCGGTCGAAAGGGGGGATGGAGTGTCCGCCGACGACCACCGGCGAGTGCATGAGGTATGCGACAGACGGTGCTTCACGACAGGGCGCTCTCAGTGAGGACGAGCCATCTGACGAGTGGTCCGACGTGGATTCGGAGACGGACGAGTGGTCTGACGCGCAATTGGAGGCAGACATGGAGATGGAGACTACAGTTGACATAGCAGAGACCATAGAGGCAGGTGGGGCAGTACCAGTGGATGAGGCAGTAGTAGCAGTAGCAGTGTCAGCCGGCACATGTGGAGCAGATTGGTGACCAGTGGAGTGTTGCCAGACGTCCAGGCAGTGGGTGTGTCGGCAACCATCGACGTCGTGACAGTAGCAGCAGTTGCAGTCACTGCTACTGACGGGACGTTGGCAGTAGACGCGGCTCTCGAGGAGTCTCAGGTGACGAGATCCCCTCGTCTCCTGTCCACGGGTTGGTCTGCCGAGTCCCCACAGCTCCTGCCAAGGTGCCAGTTGTGGGGGGGATGGTGTGTCCGCTGACGACCGCGGCGGAGTTCGGCATTGGTGATGCAACTGCTCTACAACATAGGATGATTGAGGCGGATGACGGCACACAGAAGACTCAGCTAGCGGAGAGTTCAGCGGGGGGAGACATTCGCTATGACGGAGACTCTTTGTCACAGAAGGATTGATCCGATGCTGAGTCAGAGTCGGGGATGGAGTTGGTGATCGTTGATGTTTTGGCGGATGACGTGACAACAGCCGATACCGGAGCTGCGCCCGACAATGCGCACGCTCCTGCATTAGTCGGTGTGGAGACAACTGCCATGGTGCCAGGAGCAACAACAGGAGGAGCAGGTGATATAGATGCTGATGCTCGGCCCACAGCAGACGCCCAGGTGGTTCTGGCAGATAGTGCTGGGCAGTAAGAGGAAGTGATTGACTGCCAGGACGAGGCAGACCTCCTCTATGAGGACCAGTTGCCCGTCGTGGAGCGGTCGGACGCAGGGTCGGAGGCAGACATAGAGGCCCATTGCGCTGCCGTTCTTTTAGTAGCCGCGGCTAGAGCATGCGATAGCCTCTCGGTGAGAGCAGACGTCCGCGTGTGCGACATGGAGGATGTAGAGCGAGTTGTAGACATCCGACACCTCGCTACCCTGACCGGTGTCATTGACACCACGGCGGTTCCAACGGTTCCTCATCATCCCCACATCAGCAAAATCCATCAAAGTCACTGCTATGGCTATTGCAAAAGAGGTCAACGTTAACCTCATGTATATTTTTTAGTACTATCTTTGTAGGAACATCAACCTCAACCGCGATGCAATGATGCTTGAATCGAACCGGCAAAGCAGACATGCACATATTTACTCCCCTCACTCAGAAGCAACTGATCCATCAAGGACCAAGTGGGAGGATTGAGACCGACTACCACAGTAGGATCAGCTCACTAATGCATGCTGTAAACTGCAAATGTCCTGACCCATAGTTTGTCATCAGCAGCTTGGTATGCGGCATTGAGACATGTACAAAACCAGCTTGTATGGAGCTTGATCAAGCTTGCAACTACCTTAAGACCATGAGCAATGCGCTCTTGTGCTACAGAGTCTTAAGTGACCTCGTTCTCTGATGTTACATGGATGATGAATTCAGAAGGACAAAAGACGACCTACGCAACAAGATATGATTTTTGTTTCTGCTTGGTGGTAGAGGAGCCTCATTGACAAGCAAGCAACAAGGAATCATGAATCGCAGCTTGGTAGAGGCTGAGTACATGACAAAAAAAACAACACAACAGGAGGTCACCTACCTTTGCAACCTTTGTGACAACATCAGCTTCCCATGTGAGTAGCCGCCTCAAGTATTTGTCAACAACAGCTTGACAATCAACCTAGCTAGTTCCACGTGAATCCATGGTCAAACCAAGCACATCAACATATGGGGACATTGTATTTGCTCATAGTTTAAGGATGGCACTGTGGAACTGAGCACGTTCCATGTACACTATAAGCCGCTAGTAACCTAAAAAGAGAATTTTGAAGAATTCTGGCTAAAAATGCATGTAGTAGTGAGGGTTCACTACAAATATGTTCTTTAAGTACGACCTGAAGGACAGTAAGGAGAATAGGACACAGAAGAAAGAAAAAGGCTAAATCTGAACCAACGACACATCCTGGGATGAGAAAACCAGATTTATGTACTTCATGGCCCACGTGACAGCTTCACCACGAAGCAGGAAAAGGAGTGGGAGAAATTTTGAAATTCAAACATGGTTTTTATGGCTGAAAAAAAACTCTATGACCCATGTCTTCCCATTCTCGGTGGAAAATTCTTCAATACATTCTTCTTCTAGTAACTCAACATACCATAAAAACATTCCCTCTATATGTTCAAATGTGCAGATATATACATACATACATATATATATATATATATATATGTACATATGAAAATTGACTTGCAATGTGCTACAATAAATTGAACATAGGTGTTCAACCATGAAGTTCATGGACTTGAGTACATCATGGATGTAACACTTCCAACTCTAGAAGCCATGATGTTTTGAACCTGTTACGTAGTAATGGCTGTTTTTTGCTGAAACAATCATTGAAAAGATTATCCACAGCTTGCAAGATGTTTTTTGCACACTCTACTGTAATGATCTACGTCATAGACCTATCACATTACAAGATATTTGGTCACTTTTCCATGCCATCAACATCAAGGATGCTTTTGATAATGTGATATGTATCCTAATCTACTTGGATAGGCAGTGATGAGGAAAGCTATCTTTACAGTCTCTGTATGGTTTGAGATTAGATGAATAGACACGCTAACATACCAGAAAAGATTGACGATGGTGATATGTTTCCACATTTTTGCAGTACCAAATGGGCCTGGATGTTAAGGCCTCAACTTCACACAATCATGCCTTTATTAATTGATTTTTGTGTTATGTGAACTCTGGTTTTGTTTCCAACATATTTCTTATGGCTCTTTGATTAATTTCCACTCAATTCTTTGGGAGAGTCAAATTTCTCCTATCCAAAGACTGTGGAATCCTCGTGTATGGATATCCACAGCGAGTGTGTTTCTAAAACAATGCAGCACAATGAGTTTCATCAAGAAAACTCACATATCGCTTTGAGAAACAATCCCCAGTCGTTTTGCATGTCACAAAGTTGTACTCCAGCTCAGCGGTTGGTAGCTTAAACTTCCAATCAATACCATGTGATCACATAACATCTGTAACAATTTCTCTAGAACATGGTTGGTTCACTGTGTCTGACTGTTTTTCTGAGGATGGAATCCCTTCCATAGCTAGAGCCAACTATCATAACTAGCCATAAGTTATCGCCAAAAACAAATCACATGCCTTCCATTCACGTCATTGGCAACGGGGCGGGAGATTCAGTGTAGTCAAAAGATATTGTTGAGGAAAGACCTCGTTCTTCTCTCGGTGTTGAAGGTGAGGTACAGATAATCGATCTCCTATCATGAACTCATGGACCCTTGTATCATATCACACATGCTCTATGATAGTTTCTCGGGATGATCCTGGTTGAGATGTGGGTTGTGCAAAAACGTTTCCGGATCCGACATGGCCCGATGGGTCCTTGGGTTCAAGGCTGGGTTTTGTGCAAGTTCTGCGACTAAGAATGATCTTTCTTGCTGCCGCGTGCTACATGAAAGGAGTTCATATGATTTTATAAGAAAGTCACTTGTGCAGAGAGAGAGTCACAAAAGCATCTAAAATATGCTAGTTATAGTTGATTTTCCATTACTGTTACTCTCACGCATTCTGGCACACCAAAATGAGTGTTTACGCTCAGTTACAACATGCATGGTGCCTGCACACTGAGGTGCCTTTGCATGTCAAGGACTCCTCATAATGCCTTTCCGAAGGTGCATGTTTCCCTGCACGTTGTGGCGGTTTTTTCATTGCTTTTGGGATATTCTTTAATGTGTTATCAAGTTTTATGACGGGGTTGAAAACTTGTCCACGGACCTCCAGTCAGAATCTTGGCATGTCCATGAGTAACAAACTGTACTACCGATTTGCGTACTTCGAGTCAAGTATTTGGCTTAGTCCTCCAGTAACAGCCTGTAGTACTGAATGAGGAGAAAAGATCGGTTGGATGTCGGTAGAGTCTTCCAACGGATGCTTTCCCTCAGATTGACCTTGTTACACACATCCGGTGGAATAAATCCAAAGGATGCCAATTTTGGCTAAGTTCTAAGGTCCGTGTATATCCCAACATTAAACGTGTAGCTTTCTCGTTGCTCAACGGATTCTGGAGATTCAAGTTACACCGGATACATGGACTTGTCAACTTAAAGGAATGTCCATAATGTTGAGACCACCCTTTCCCTTCACCTCCAAGCACCTCCAAGCACAACCTTGCCGCCACCATCCTTCCGCATGACCACCCTCTTTTATCTTGAAGAGCACCACAAAACCCCTTTCCATCAAACGGCTCTCACCTAGGATGTCAGCGAGGTCAGGTACGTGCTGCAAGTCTTTGATGATGCATTGAAATTGCTTCCTACTAACAAAGACCTCCACTTCCACATCTCCTTTGCCAGCTAGTGGTCCAAACTTGTCGTTTGTGACCACCATGGACTGACTTGACATTGTGTATTTGATGAACCTTACCGTCTCCGCCTAGGTGTTCTCATACGATCCAAAATCAAGGCAACATTGCTTACAGTAACAGTGATATTGAGAAGCGCTTTCTTGCCTTTGGTGTCCTTTATGTCAAGTTTTCCAATGTTAGTGGTGAGTTTTGCTTTCAAATCTAAGGACATATGCACTTAGGTTCACTCGAAATCGGTACATATTGAAGCAAGCATAGGCTTTGGTTCAACTGAACTCGTGCTACTGGACAATTTTATGAGTTTTCATAGAATGTAGGAGGTCACCGTGGTAAAAGTTTCCGGAAGGGAGCTCACTAGGAGTGATTTTCTGCCTGGACCATCTTAAAACCAGAAAGAAAACATCACAGATTTTTGTGTTGTTACTTTATATCTTATCCGACTTGAAATGCCTTGCGAGTTTCTAGAGAAAATGTTGTCAAATTTTGTACCAAAATCATTACAGATGGAACATTGAGGCTACTCCTCAACCAAGTTGTCTAACACCATGAAGTCCCTTGCACTATTGTGTTGATTTTCCGCGAATGTATGACTCGATACAACGTTGAGATCTACCAAGAAACATAACATTGTTCAAAATCCAAAAAAGAAGAAAAAAACCAATCAAAAGCTCAAGTAGTTACTCCAACACATGTGCGAGGTACATGGCACTAACTCTGCGGTCACCATATCGTCCTCCTTGCTCACATGCAACTCCACCACAACCACAAGTGCTGACGAAATTCCATTGAAGGTTGTCTATGAATAGCTTCCAATAGTTCCAGTTGCTTGAAGAGATATCAAGTAGCATTCAAGCCGTGGCTACCGAGCTAGAAAGTTTTTACATCTTTGCTGATATGCGCTATAAACGTGAGATGACTCAAGCGACCATGAAACGAGTTACCAAAAACTGTCAGTCAATTGTGAAATTCCACATTGAAGAGTGAATCATATGCAATAGTAAAAACATAACATCGTAATGACAAGACTGGAACTGAAGCCTAAGTGGCTTGGTTTGATTGCAATGAAGGGGATATAGATTCCACTCATCACCTAACTTTGCTCATTCATCCATGCGGTTGTCCAAATCATGCAAGTAAAAATCAAGAGATGCCAAGATCTCTGCACGGGCCTCCAAGGATGAATGCCACCACCCATATATATATTGAGAACAATATGAAGCACATCTTCAAGGACATCCTTGGACACAATCGATGAAGCGATGTGATTGCAAGTGGTAAGGCTAGGACGCAGAGCATAAGATTTGAGAGCCCTCGTGTACAATATTGTTTTAACACAGTTAATAATCGAATAAAAGGATTTTTTTGGCACTGGCCATTGCCTTCAAAACATGCTAAGACATTGTTGCTAAATCACAACCATGTGGTACATCCCTTGCAAGGGTAATCTTGTCTTCACATTTGGAGCCCACGTGTTGAATCATGTATCATCTTTTTTTGTTGGCGTATTCGGCCTGTTAATTGATTATAGTGTTGCGTGGCAGTTTTCTGTTTTTGGCAATTTGGACAACCTCATGGTTGTCAGAATTTCCAAAAACAAAGAGTAATACCATTAAAAACCTTTTGAAATTTTCAATAATAACTTTATCAAGATTTTAAGGAGCTTAAAGTTATGTCCTATTCTAAGAAAGGAGATGTTTGTTGCATCAACCTATGCTGTTCTTGTAGCATAAAAGTTCTTGAAAATACATATTTTTTTCATTATAACTTTTTTATGATTTCATGTAAGATTTATTTGATTGAAAAATAGAAAAATGAACATAATTTTGATTTTTGAGCCTTTTCGCGCTTAAATGATACGAAATGGAAGGAAATCAGGGTAAAAAGTCTGTAGGAGTTGCTGTGTTTGGCAACTCATTTTCCTCAGTCGGTTTCTTCCAGGGGCAAAAAACATATTCGCGTGTGGCGTATCTGGTCGAACCCTGCCAGATGCGAAGCCAGTGCTCCCTGACAAACCGCACCTCTTTTTGGAGCTCCTTAACGACAGGAAAGTGCGACCCTGCTCCTGAGGAGACTTTCTCACTGCGGATCCGGGACGACCAAAAATCGACATTGACAACGCAGCTCTGCCGTCCTGCGTCCGACGTGGCAGGTGGATCCACCTCGAGGCCGACTGCATGTGCCTCTCGCAGCCGGGTGGGCGCCTGCGGCTGTGGGGAAAGGGAGGGAAAACGACGCAGAAGGGCAGCGGGAGCAGCATGGCCATGGCGTGACTTTGCCTTCGGCCACTAGGGAGTGTAGCGGTGCGCAGCAGTAGGGTCAGGTGGTGAATTCCTTCCGCTGCCGAGGCGGCTGGGTACCACGGTAGACTGTGGTGGCAGAGGGAGGGAGTGAGGAAAACCAGTCTGCCGGCCATTCCCTTCGCAGAGAAAACAGAACAAGAAGCAATCCAGGAGGTCCTGCAATATGGCTCGACGCGCGTCGGCCCTCTCCTCCACGCTTAAGTATTTTTTCCCGTCCTACTACCTCCGGCGGCCGCGGCGGCTGGGTTTCATTTCGCTGCTGTTTGTGGCGGCGGTGTTTTTCTTCATGGACCGCCAAAACCAACACCGCGAGATCGAGGTGAGCAGACTCATCCGCAGAGCTGTTGGAGGTGCCAGCCTGCCTGGCAGGCCGGCACCTCCAACAGCTTCCGTGCTGGTGCTTGAGAATTCAGTTGCTG
>SZWC01028280.1:0-20410 GCA_023375785.1 Penium margaritaceum
TTGTTTGAACAAGTCCTGGCCTGTGGAGCAACGGATGTGGTGACTTGAGGGTTGAAGGCCCTCAAGTACCGTGGTTTGGGCCCAATGGGCCAGATTTCACGTCCGTTTGATAACTTTGGTATCAAAGTATCGGGGCCCGATATCCATTGTGGACACTGAGGGCAATCCATTGTTGTGTGGGGGGGATGTAGCGCTACTGCACCACCTGGTTTGAACTGGTCTTGGCTTGTGGGACAACGGATGGGATGACTTAAGGGTCGGGTCCCTCAAGCAATTTTGGCCTAGTGGGACAAACTTGTCCTCTGTTTGCTCTAAAGAGGGGGAGAGAGAAGGTGTGAGGAGGAGAGACACATACATAGGACCATAAAGAGTACAATGGACAAAGATAACCTCATCATGAGCATGAAAGCCGTTGTCAACTCTCGTTACATGTTCCTTCATGAAAGGCAATATGTCAGAATGCGAGACCTAATCCGTGCCTTTATCCTGCAGCAGTTTTGTTTCGATCTTATGGTCATGCTTTGGCAGTGTCATAATGGATAGGCAAAGCATTACAATCTTCTTAATACTCTCTTTTTTTTGTGATGGACATCGAGAGTGTTGTTTTTTCACAGTGGTCCTCTGTGGTTTTATTTGCTTTTTTGGACGTCATGTTCTTTTTTCTGCATGAGTAACCCTTGTATATGTTTTTGTCATAGCTTTTATACACTGACAATACTTTGAAAAACGGTGGGTACAAGGCTAGAACCCCATAGAGAAACACAGACAAGACGGTTAAACATCGCTACACGAGCGTAGATGAGGAACGGAGGAAAACTCTTGCAACTTCACTTGTCTTCTTTTTGCTATTTTATTCTGCCTCCCTTGGCCTCCGCTTGACTTTTCTTTGCGCTTCTTGCGCCTCCTCGGTAGCGTCCTCCTTGAACCCTCGAACACAGGGCACCCTCAAAATTTCCTCCCACCTATGCCCCCCTTAGTCTTGGCATCCTCCTAGTCCTTGGAGCTCCTTTGTTGTACAAAAATACCCTTCGGTTGTTGTAAGCCCAAGAGGGAAGGGCAGGAAATTATAAAGATGAAAACATAGGGTCGTTTGGGATGGGCGTTCCCCATCCCGCCGGCGGAAAATAGGTAGCTCCCCAGGGAGGGGGTTGGTGAGACAAGTTGGAAGAGTAACTGAGCTTGCCAATAGCTTTCTCAGCCCTTTAATTGCATAAATCATGCCATACCCCCCTCGGCATTTCTGTCATTGAAACAACTGCCGACAATATTTGATTTGCTCCATAGCTGACATTTACATCGTGTACTTAGTTGTGGAAAGTCATTTCCACTCTGGTAACCATTGTTGTGATTTGTGACGTTCCTGTCGACCTGTACAGTTTACTGTGACCACTCGGCCGTGTCCATACTCGTGCAGATCCCTGATGCGGACCCTGGAGGCACCGGTGCGTCATCTGGTGGCGGACTACCATCCTAGAGCTGACTGACGACCGTTCCATAGCTCCTGACGCTACCCGGGACCTCCTGCAGTTTTTCTGCAGCACACAAGAGTTTATCGATGGACTGGCTGTGGGCCCGATTTGCATGTTTTTGTATTGTGTGTCCACCGCTTGATGCTGGATGCATGCTTGTGACCAGTCGTAGCATCTGGCTTTTGATCCTGCACGTCTAGGTTTAGACGGCATAGCATTCTGACATGTCAGAGTAGAGTTACGGCCAAAACAGTGGTTTTGGGGCGGTTTTAGGACAGATCTTGCACTGCCGCGTGCGACACCCGCCGTGCACCGCGGCAGGTACTTGTGCCATGGACCTGCCATTTGTCATTGGAAAAAACTACGCGAGGTACCTGTTTTGACCCTACCTTCAATCCGGAGTCACGCCCGCCTATCTTTGCCAGTCCGCAATGCTTCAAAAGATCCTGGTGCAGCGGAGAGGCCTGTATCGGAGGCGTCATTCTGTCAGATGCCTATCTGCCAACTGTCAATAGTCGTATGGGAGTATCATGTTGGCTAACAATTCAGAAGAATAGTCGCAATCCGAGAGAGTCATAGGATGTGTCCGCGTTAAACTGATGGGGTCACTGAAATAGGGCTTTGACCGTTCGATATGTGCTTTATTGTGTATCGCACGGCTGGAATCTTCCTATCGGCAAGCCCGCCAGGGAACGAGGCCAAAGGGGCAGTCCGTTCTTTGCTGCAAAGGGTCTCGTATCCTATTCAGCCACGCACGATTTGCAATTTGCGAGAAAATTGCCTTCCGTTCGACATATCGGATCGGCAACTTCTAGGGTAGCGGTCTTCGATATTGTGAATTTTTTAACTCGGCATAAACTAGATATGAAAATGCCTCCTCGACATTTCTTACACATTCGCTATCGAAACAGGCACCTGCCCTTGTCAAGATTCTCGCTCGACAGTCCAGGTGGGTGCGTGACGCATATACAGCAGCGCGGATATGTTTGCCTACAAATGCTATTGAAGCATTCTGACACTTTGTCTTGTATCTCCTAGCCATACCCTTGCCGGTGTGTGCGCCACTTGTGACTGTCGTCACCGACTGACCAGGCACTGACGCCTAGTCAGCGGCTGTGTCGCTAGGAAGCTTCCACGCATATTCACATGGTATCAGACCGGTGAGACAGTTCTCACCCAACAGCACAGCAGAGACGTAGCAGAGCAGCAGCAGTGAGAGCCACAACTGCAGCAGATCCACAGGGACCCATCGACAACAGCAGACCGGCGTCGACATCGCTCACCATCACCACGTGAGACTGCAGACGCCAGCAGCATTCAGCAGCAACAACAGCAGTACAGCAGAGTAGTAGCACAGTAACAGCGGAAGCAACAGCAGCGGCAGCAGTGCACGGCGGTAGCACCACAGCAGCAGCGTGCGGTGGCAACAGCACAGCAGCAGCGCAGCAGCAGCAGCAGTAGCGGCGACAGCAGCAGCAGCAGCGGCCGCAGCACAGCAGCAGTGGCGGCCGCAGCACAGCAGCAGTACAGTAGTAGTGGCAGCAGCAGCGACGGCAGCAGCAGCAGCAGCAGCGTAGTAGCAACAGCGGCAACAGCAACAGCGGCAGCAGCAGCAGCGGCAGCAGCAGCAGCGGCAGCAGCGCGCGATAGCTGCAGCAGCGTGCAGCAGCCGCAGCGCACAACAGTAGCAGCAGCAACACGTGGCTACTGCCACAACCGCGCGCCCAGCGGCCAGGCGGCCGCTTCGCACGCAGCCGTACGGCTGCTGCTACAACTGACAACGTAGCAGCAGTAGCAGCCGAGCGAAAGCTGCTGCGCAGCTTCCGCGCAGCTTCCGCAGCTCCCGTGCGGTTGCTGCGGAGCGGCCGCCAGCTTGCACAGCAGTCGCGAGGGTTGACACAACAAAACAAAACAAAAACAAAAAAAGGAGGTTGAGCTAACGTCAGCATTTTTTACTTGCTAACGTCATCAGGTCTTGCAGACGTCAGCAAATTTCTTCTGATGTCAGCACTTGCCTTGGTGAAATTTTTGGTCGGAGGGCCAAACGTTGCCACCGTTTCAACTCCTTGACAAATGCTCACGTTTTTGCAATTCGACCACGTTGACGTCTTGGCCCATGATGAGCGGCACCATGGCTCCGCCCGACGAGAAGGGAAAGAGGGTACTAGATCCTTCTTCTTCCTCCTCAGGGGTCATGAGTCCACATTCGCAGGCCATTGAGGACCTCCGGAGCCAGCAGGACAAGATGCGTTGCTTCGAGCGGGAGCAGACTGACGCCATCCGTACACTTACCGAGCTTCTTTGAGGACATTCCACGACTCACCGACACATTCCTGAGAGAGCAGCCGGGGTCCTACCCTCTACACAACAGTCAGCTCCAGCATCGGAGACAGGAGCTGGAGCCGACCCGCCACCTCTTGACCCTTTGGATGAGGATCAAGACATGCCAGGCATGGAAGGCGACTCCCGAGAGCACAAGATTCGTGTGCGTCAGGATCGTATCCGCCGGCTATAGACAAGCTCTCGGCCTCCACACACATCTCACTTTCCGGAGTTTTGTTTGTCGCCTGATCTCCACCCCAGCGACTTCCCTCTTCCTGGCGTCTTTCCCTTCCCTCGTCCTTCTCAGCCTGTGGTTGCTCTCCCTACGAAGCGGCAACCCAAGGACTTCGAGACGACGTCCCCACGGTACGTCACCGAGGACGGCTTTGACTGCTGGGAGATCCTCTTTCAGGTCTGGGCCACTTCAGAGGGCGTGTGGTCCTACTACCACAGTCCGTATCAGACCACGGACCGAGGTCAGGTGTTGACAGTGGCTAGGGCAATGCGTGGACTTCTCTACGCCATGGCGCACGAGACCGTCATCGACTTCCGCTCATTCCTTGGCAAGGCGGGCACAGACACCGGCGCAGATCCACTTGGGGGCTGGGACCTAGCATTGTCCCTACTTGTTGTAGAGACACACACCACTTGCACTACGCATATCCGTGCCTTTCACTCCCTTCGCGAGGGGCCTGCCGAGCCTGCAACCGACTACTCGCGACGCGCCATGCGCATTTACACGCGCCTTGGGACCTCAGGAGGCACACAACTGTGGGCGCTCCACACGATCATGCTCGGGGTTCACCTTGAGCACACAGATATATTCACGTGGTACAGCGATGCCGTGCTTGAGCCCTTTTCAGCCTCACTACAGCTTCTTCCCCAGGCGCACCAGCTTTTCCTCTAGGTGACTTCCGCCGTGAGGCAGCCATGGTCCATAAGGAGACCTCCATTGCTGCAACAGTCATTGCATCACCACCGACGTCCCTCCTGCAGACTTCTTCTCCATCCTCTGTATTGTCTTCCTCCTCCCCTTCTGCCCCAATTACACCGACTCAGATACAAGGTGTCGCGGCAGTAGCACAGGGGAAGAAGGGACGACGGAGGCGTGGCTCGGGCCAGCAGCAGCCGAAGCAGTAGCCGTCATCGGGCAGTAGCAGTGGACGCTCTATTCACTGCTACAACTGTGGAGGCACCCATTGCTACACCGAGTGCCAGCAGCTGCTCCACTGGGCGCAGATTAATTGTGGCCTCCAGGCTGCGCATGCACTACGGTCTACGTCCAGCAGCACATCCTCTGGGCGCGCGGCGACCACGACCGCATCAGTTCCCGCTTCACCACCGGCGGCCAGAGACGATCCAAACCCATGTGAATGCACCATCGCCGAGCTTCGACACCTTCTGGCGCTTTGCTTTCAGGGAGGTGCGATTGTGTTGTCACAGCTGGGTGGTTCACAGATTATCTGTTCGTCTATTTTTGTGACTCGGGATGACTCGCGTGGAGGGGCACAGTCAACATGTAATGACGATGGACCTGACTGTACGAACTGGATTCATGAGGCTCACCTTTGTGCCCTTTGTCGTTCCTCCCCACTTGCTGCCCAGCGTCCGTCCGAGGCCGAGTGTTCTGTTGCTCGTTGTATAGTGACGTCCTCTAGTCGTGATCCCAATGGCACTTGGATCATCGACTCCGGTGCCACTCATCACATGACCTGTTGTCGCAGTGATTTTTTTGTTCTCGGACCTCTTGCATCCATTCATTCTGTCCGCACAGGCTCTGGTCAGTTCTTGCCAGTCCAGGGTGTTGGGGTCGTCCGTTTCGATGGTCTGTCAGGCCCCTTGTATCTTTCTGAGGTACTATTTGTGCCTGACCTTGAGCACAGCTTGCTCTGTGTACGTGCTTGCACACTGATGGGACTCTCTTTGGAGCACACTGCAGAGTCTGCAACTATGACTGAACTTGACATTCGTAGCGTTGTTCTTCGTGCCTCTGTTGTGGATGACCTGTATCGTGTCTCTCAGACTTGTGCTCCTTGCTCCCCCTCCCTTTTTGCTCGTGTTTTTGTCACTTGTGTTCTGTCTCCTGAGCACCATCGATTGCTTTGTCACCGCCTGTTTCATGTAGGCTCCGACACTGTGTCAAAGCTCATTCAAACACACTCCGTCCTCATTCTTAACGCGGCTTCTTCCGAGAAGCCACCCAAGACCGACTGCCTCTTTTGCGCTCAGGGTAAGATGCATCGTTGCACCTACCCTGACTCCCGTTCACGTGTACTTCGCCCTCTCGAGTTAGTTCATTCGGACCTTCTTGGTCCCCTACCTATCGAGTATCTGTCCGATCGGGGTCGATACGTCCTGACCCTGACTGATGACTTCACCCGGATGCGGTGGGTCTACAGCCTGCGCCAGAAGAGTGATGCCGCTCTCGCGGTTCGTCTCTGGCTAGTGATGGCTGAGCGTCAGTCTCTCCACACGCTGCACACCTTCCGCTTGGATCGCGGCGGCGATTTCCTTGGTGAGATGGACAACTTCTTCGTCGAGCACGGGATCTTTCACCAGGTCTCCGCTCACTCTACTCCTCAGCAAAACGGTGTTTCTGAGCGTTGGAACCGCACCATGGAGGATGCGGTCTGAGTGTGGTCTTCCGGAGTCCTTCGTCTTTGAAAGCTTTACCTACATGACTTGGGTCTGGAACCGCTTCCCGCACGGTCCTCTTCCGGACCACGTCACACCGTATGAGCTCTAGTTTGGCCACCGTACTGACTTGCGCCTCGCTTGCGTCTGGGGATCCTTGGCTTCTGTGTGGTACACTGAGGACCCTACTCGTCGCCGCATTGTTGAGTCCCACGACGCGCTCTTCTTTGAGTCCCTCACCTACCGTGATCTGACTTCCATCACGTCGCTGTCCGTCACACATGTTCCCACGTGTGAGGTTTCGCGACGCCTGCGAGCACCGATCGCCAGGCTGATGGGTCCGTTCGAGCTCCCTCCACCTCTCTCGTGCTTGATGACCCAGCGATCATCGCTATTGGTCCAAAGATCTCTCCATCATCACCAGCTTCTACTCCTCTCCCTTCACGCCCCACAGGTACCCATGATTCTATACCTGTGCGTACTCCTGCGACCGTACCTGGGTGCGCCAGCACCCCTGCCTCCGTGCGTGGACCTGCCTCACCTGCTCCTATTGTCACACAGAGCCATGTGTCTCCCACACCCGCATCTCCTCACACGGCATCACCAGCTCCCTTGCCTCAGTCCTCCCCAGCTGCAGTTATGCCCATTCCTGAGCCGGAGGTGCGCCCCTCGAGCCCGGGTAACTCCCGTGAGCCTGGNTGGTCCAAAGATCTCTCCATCATCACCAGCTTCTACTCCTCTCCCTTCACGCCCCACAGGTACCCATGATTCTATACCTGTGCGTACTCCTGCGACCGTACCTGGGTGCGCCAGCACCCCTGCCTCCGTGCGTGGACCTGCCTCACCTGCTCCTATTGTCACACCGAGCCATGTGTCTCCCACACCCGCATCTCCTCACACGGCATCACTAGCTCCCTTGCCTCAGTCCTCCCCAGCTGCAACTGTGCCCATTCCTGAGCCGGAGGTGCGCCCCTCGAGCCCGGGTAACTCCCGTGAGCCTGGCGGTTGCCTTCGATCATTGGACTCCGAAGCTCAGCGAGTGTCTGGTCATGCGTCAAAGCGCTCTACTCGTAGCATCATGAGTGGTGATCCCGGCATAAAGGCCCTAGGCCAGATTTTCCGCACTGAGCACACAGAGGTACATCCAGCGTGTCCCGTAGGGAACAACCTGGTCACTCGCGAGTTTCATATCGCTTGTGATGCATCAGCCAGTCTTGTGGTCATCACACCTAGCACTGAGGCGTGGGCTCTTGCCACGCAGAGCTCTCCCTCTATGGCACCTGACCCGGGCACATTGAGGGAAGCTCTCTTGTCACAGGATGCTGTCGCATGGCATGCTGCTTGAGAGAATGAGCTCCGCGCCATCCGAGAGTACGGGGTTTACGAGCTAGTCGACCTTCCACCTGGGAGGAAGGCTATTCAGGTCAAGTGGGTCTTTCGCAAGAAGGTGAAGCCGGATGGCTCACTGGAACGCCACAAGGCTCGCTTGGTCATCAAGGGGTACTCTCAAATTGAGGGCATCAATTACACTGACACCTTTGCCCCTGTCAGCCGCATGACCTCAGCTCGAGCTCTGTTCGGTATAGTGGCTCAGCATGACAGGGAACTGCACCAGATGGATGTGAACAATGTGTTCCTCCATGGCTCTCTGGATGAGGAGATTTATGTGGCTGAGCCACCAGGCTTTGAGGACGGTGAAAAGGTCTGGCACTTGCGCAAGTCCTTGTACGGCCTCAAGCAGTCTCCTTGGTGTTGGCACCCTGAGCCGTGCAGGATATGTACAGAGCGAGGCAGATCCCTCTCTCTTCATCCGACAGACGCCTGAGCCATTCACCGCCATCCTGGTCTATGTCGACGACCTTCTGATCGCGTCTCCTTCATTGGAGGCCGTGAAAGAGGTCAAGGCTGTCCTCCAGACTGCCTATAGGATGAAGGACCTTGGTCCTGCAGTGGTGTTTCTTGGCATTGAGGTCGTGCGAGACCGCAGACGTCGCACTCTTCTACTGCATCAGGCCTGATACGCACGTGTTGTGGGGGAGCGCTTCAGCAACCTTCTTGGCACAGTGCCCACGGCTTCCACACCACTTACACTTATTGGACAGGATGCCCTGAAGGTTGAAGATCCCACACACATGGAAGAGACAGTGGATGTGACCCTGTACATCCATCTCATCGGATCTCTGATGTACCTGGCCACTACCACACGTCCTGACATCGCATTTGCCGTCAACTTCCTTGTCCAGTTTTTGCAGGCTCCACGCGCTAGAGCCCTTCACGTGGCTGTGCAAGTGGTGCGGTACATGGTCTCCACACCGTACCTCGGACTCCGCTTTCGGTGGTCGTTGACGACTACACTGATAGCGACTGGGTCTAGAGCTCAGATGGGCGCAGTCGCACCAGTTACGTGTTCCTGCTCGGTGGGACCGATGTGTCCTGGCGGAGCGGGAAGCAAGGCTGCATTGCACGTAGCTCATCAGAGGTAGAGAACATTCCTCTAGGTGCAGGGGCTGCAGAGGCGGTATGGCTGCAACGCCTGTTCCATGAGCTTGGCAAGTCAGTACCCGCCATTGTGCTTCGCTGCGAAAACCAGAGTGCTCTTACCATTGGGGAGAACTCTGGTGTCTTTCATGCTCGCACAAAGCACATTGCGGTTGAGCACCACTTCGTGCGTAATCTGGTGGAGCGACACGTGATCGGCGTCATTTGGGTTGGCACTGACATGCAACGTGCTGATTTCTTGACGAAGGCACTAGCACGCAAAAAGTTCTTGGTGGCCATTTGTTTTGTTGGACTTCGCCCCTTGCCTGAGAGTGGTTGAGTGTGGGGTGTGTCTGTGCCCGCGTCACATTTTTCATTGCACTTGTTTTGTATTTGTCTTAGTGCTGCACGTGTATGGACGTGCGCACCATCGGGTCATGGGGGAGTGTTGTGATTTGTGACGTTCCTGTCGACCAGTACAGTTTACTATGACCACTCGGCCGTGTCCATACTCGTGCAGATCCCTGATGCAGACCTTGGAGGCACCGGTGCGTCATCTGGTGGTGGACTACCATCATGGAGCTGACTGATGACCGTTCTAGAGCTCCTGACGCTACCCGGGACCTTCTGCAGGTTTTCTGCAGTACACAGGAGTTCATCGGTGGACGGGCTGTGGGCCCGATTTGCATGTTTTTGTATTGTGTCCACCGCTTGATGCCAGATGCATGCTTGTGACCAGTCGTAGCATCCGGCTTTTGATTCTGCACGTCTAGGTTAAGACGGAGTTGCGTTCTGATTTGTCTGCGCAGAGTTACGGCCAAAATAGTGGTTTTGCGTCGGTTTTAGGACAGATCTTGCACTGCCGCGTGCGACACCCGCAGTGCGCCGCGGCATGTACTTATGCCATGGACCAGTCATTTGTCATTTCTCTCTACAAATGATATTGAAGCATTTTGACACTTTGCCTTGTGTCTCCTAGCCAGACCCTTGCCGGTCTATGCACGACTTGACTGTCGTCACCGACTGACCAGGCACTGACGCCTAGTCAGCGGCTGTGTCGCTCGGAAGCTTCCACGCACATTCACAACCACTGTAGTGGATGTGTCTACATCTTCTTTACAAAAATCATCATCAGAAATCTCCAAATGGCGTTCACAACTTGATGAAGGGACATTTCCTTGCACGTCACTCTTGAATTGACCCGTGGAAGGAGGCCCGAAACTTTTCAGTCTCCGTAGGTCCATTCATATGATCACCTTGCACCTCTTTCTACGTCTAATAAGTTGAAGGTGATGCCATGAACTCATAAGTTTGCATAAGATTCTTGTGTACAAAACTCGCACTCAATGAAATCCAGTTTTGCTTCTGACATGTTGGAGTGAGATCGTTCGGTGCGCAGTTTATTGCAAGGTTTTGTGCTAGTGAATTATATCTCTTGCGTACTTGTTTGATCGCTCTCTCCCCTCAACCTTCTCACACTGTGAGATGGGAAAGGGAAGACAAGGACAAGGGCTTGAGACCACTCACCTCGACACTTGAGGCCTCGTGGCCTTCGGGCTGCCGATTGAGCGGCTTGCTTGATCGGTAGCCAGCACGTAGCCAGCTGGTAGCCGGTTAGTCACATGATTGAGCTCTGGCCGTTGAGCCGACCGGCTACCAGCTGGCTGACGACTAGCCGTCACCATGGCAGAAGGTGGTTGTTGACCACCCCTTCGCTTTTACGAGGGAGGGCTGAAATGGCCCTCATGTTATAGAGAATGATACATGGCGTCGACGTTGTCACTTTTTTCTCTGGTTCTTGGTGAGCGGTAACGACATGTGTCATAGGGATGACTTCTTTTTTTAGCACGTGGTGGGATGGTTCACGCTTTTGCAAAAGTAGGTATAGACTTGTGGATACTCCATGCAGAATTATCCATGGGTGGTGTTTCCCCCCCAAACCGGGAATATGTGATTGTGCAAAACAATAGCTTGTTAAAAAAGGATAAAATTATGATGGGTGCCAAGTTTGACCCCCCACCTTGACGAGGGCAAACTTCTCTTGGGGTTTGTAGTTGGATGTTGCCATAACGTCGCAAGGTTGATGGGAGTGGACTATTATGGAAGCACTCTCCCATCGGAAGTCCATGTGACGAAGGCACAACAGGCATTACGATGGCCATAAGAATTGAATACATAGCAACGTGAAGCAAACCGTGATGATGGTGGCATCGATTTGTCCGTCGCTGAACGAATGTAATAACGCAACATGGATTGACGAATGAGAAGCGCACCACCCATATTACAAATCAATGAGAAGAGAGAAGCAAAGGAGAGTTGCGAGTGCCGTTGTGATTGTCTTGTTTGTAGTTTGATGTTTATTACAGTTATGATGTTTATGGAAACTGTTTGGGCGAAATAGCTCTGATATCCACATTCCCGAAGGGCGGACCACCCCATATCCAAGTGCGGAATTTTATATCCCCCATATCCAGCAGTTCAAAATATAACAACGACGTATCCGGCTCCCTCGCCATGCGCGATCAGCAACATGCGTCGCTGATCGAGCATGGCAAGGAGGGTCATGTGACCGTCGCTCGATCACGACCCTCGATCCCTCGCGACATCGCGATCAAGCGATGACCCATTTCTTTCAATTTTCTTTTTTGACGCGCAAACCCCCTATTACGATTTAGGATTTTCTATGTTTTGCGCGGGCTCCGCCCGCGCAAAACATAAAACCCTACATCGTAATAGGGGGTTTGGGCGTCGAAAAAAAAAATCGAAAAAAATGGGTCATCGCTCGATCGCGATTGAGCGAAAACGCCCATGTCAATTTTTTTTTCCCATGGCACACAAAACCCCTGAGGTTTGCGATACAAACACCTTCAATCCCAACCCCGAATTACATTCGGGGTAGAAGGTTTTATTTTTTGTGCGGGCATGTGCTGGGCCCCGCGGTAGCGGGGCCCAACAGATTCCCTTTCAACGCATGGGGTGTCTCGGACCCCTCACTCAAACCCCACGCAAACCCCTCCCTCGAACAATCACAAACACCTCAAACGTGGGGTTTGTGATTGTTCAAGGGGCGTGATGACGTCATCCATCCGAAGCTGCATTTCATGCAGCGACGGCATGGTGTTCGCGCGCTTTTTTTTTTATACGTCGTTGTTTTTCTGTGCCTGGTGGATGTTTCGTTGTTAAAGTGCTTGCTCACTGGATATGGTGTTGTTAAAGAGCGGTCACTGGATATGGGAGGCTTACTATAACGGGCTGAGTCTCTAACTCCTGCTCTGAAGTCATCGTTAGAGTTCGCAGAATGGCGTTCTCAGTCCGCGTCAGGGGTTTACCCCCTTCGCAAGACTGAGGGGCAATCGTCATCAACGACCCAGAGCAGGGAGACTCGAATACTTCGAGTCTCCGGAGGCCCATTTCCGTTTTTAACCAAACCCCTGGTTTTGGGACCCAAACCGGGGGTTTTTACCTCGAACTCGTGTGTTCGCACGAGTTATTTTGTTCGTTTTATGTCGAAGTTCATCGTAAACGAACTTCGATTCATATTTTGTCGTTCTGGCGTAAAATCGTCGCGTGTGAGGCACGCTGGCGATTTCGCGCCAGCAAATTTCACCTCACCCTCGCTCCCCCTATCCCTCGTCCTCTCTTGCTCTTTTGCAAGGAGGGCGAGGGGGGGCGAGGGCACGAGGCCACGAGGCCTCGCCCTCGAGGCCCTCGTGGCCTCTCAGCCGCCGATCGGGCTGAGGCCGCGATCGGCGGCTGGTGGCTGGCCGGCCGGTGGCNGCCGGCAGCGAGCTGGCCGGCGGCCAGCGAAGTGCTGGCCGCCGGCCAGCCCTCGCTGACGCGAGGGGTGGTGCGCAACCACCCCTCGCTTCAGCGAGGTGGGAGGGCCGAACCGGCCCTCCCGCTACATTCCTCCCCACTTTTTATGAATCGTCCCGGTTCATGAACAACAAGTAGGATTGTCAGTCGGTGAGTCATCAACATTGTGAAAGAAAATTAATAACTTCAATCATAAGCTAAACATGAACACGTGCATGGTACTTAGACCTAAGCTGCAGCTTGTAGGTCAGCACGGCTAGCGACCTCCCCCCTTTAGGCTGGAGCGTCCGCACGACAACCATGTTGGGCGTCCCCAACCTCCTATGGTCGCTGTCCATGAATGCTGCCCTGTGGGAATGTTGTTCACTTTTCCTGCGTTTAGGTGGTACCTTCTGCCACGCGTCAATCTGTGTGAGCTGCAAGCTCGCTCCAGTACTCGTTGACCACCCCTGTGGGCAACCGAGATTCGGGCTCCCATGAATTATGTTCAGGTCCACAACCGGCCCAATGAACGAGGTACTCCCTGACAACGCGCGACCGAAGAGTACACTCTCAGTGCTGTAGTAGGCGAAGGACCTCGTATTGGCCGTCGACAGCCAAGACTGCTGGCGGTGGCTGAACGGTTNTTTTAGTGCTGAGCAACACTTTGTCACCGATGTCAAACGACACCTCCCGGCGACCTTTGTCGGCATATGCCTTTTGTCGCTGCCGAGCTGCTTGAAGGTGACCCTTCGCCTCCTGTAAAAAGGAGTCGATGCGCTCGGCAAAGGCTTGAGCAGAAGGGACCTGCCCTCCTGTAATCCCACTCTTCACCAATGAAGATGGTACCACTGGATGCCGACCACTGTCCAACATGAACGGTGTGAACTGTGTGGATTCGTTCACCGAGTTGTTCACCGCAAACTCTGCCGGTGCTAGGAATTCGTCCCAATCATGCATGGCAGGGTCCATGTACATGCGGAGCATCTGCTCCAGAGTGTGATTCATGCGCTCTGTTTGTCCGTCAGTTTGAGGGTGAAATGCTGTCGACATTTGCGACTCACTGCCGAAGTACTCGTGCATCTTTTGCCAGAACTTACTAGCAATTTTTTGATCTCGATCGGAGATAATGCGCAACGGCAAGCCGTGGTACTTTACGACGCCCTCAAAGAAGAGACGAGCGGTCTCCTCTGCATTCACGTTAGTGGTTGTAGGAATGAAGTGTGTCATCTTCGTCAAAAGATCCACAACCACTAGTATTGCATCATGGCCACGAGCCGTGTCCGAAAGACCAGTAATGAAGTCCATGGTGACGCACTCCCATGGAGTCCCAGGAATGGGAAGCTGCTGGAGGAGTCCCGCAGGCTTCTTGTTCCTAGCCTTATTCCGAAGACATGGGTCGCATGTCATGCAATACTTACGCACATCGACACTCCACCCTGGCCACCAACAGTGGTCCAAGAGTGCCTGTCCGGTCTTTCGGGGTCCCACGTGACCTGCGACCGGTGGGTCGTGGAACTGGGAGATAACCTTTGCTCGAAGGTCTCCCGAGTTTGGCACAACAACTTGTTCTCCATGCCAGAAGATTCCTGCGACCTCCACCAAGCCGTACTTGTCCAGATTTCGAGAGTCTTGAAACCAAGAATCCACACAGTATCCCATCCGGATCCCGTTTACAAAACCGTTGTAATGGATAATCTCTCGTGGTGGTTGCTGCAGAAGTACATGGGGGTCTCGTGGTTGTACGGTTGCTTTTGCGATGGCCATAAAACACCCACTGACCTCGGTGGTTGCTTTCATTTCCACAGGCAGTCGGCTTAGTGGATCGGCCACATTGATGCGTCCTGGCCGATATTCCCATGTGAACGAGAATCGACTCAGGTATTCGCTCCAACGCGCCTGTCGTCTTGACAGGTTCGGTTGCGTTTGGAAAAACACCAATGGATTATGGTCGGTCACGACCGTCACACCCCCTTCAGCACCCTCTAGGTAGCAACACCACACCTTGAAAGCGTATACTACCGCAAGGAGCTCTTGATCCCCAGTCGTGTACCGCGTTTCCACGGGGATGAGCTTTCGGCTCTCATACGCAACTGGGTGACCGTTCTGCATGTGGACGGCTCCAAGTCCTACTACCGACGCATCACATCGAACCTCCCACGGTTGCGATGGATCCGGAAGAACTAGGACGGGCGCTGTGGATAGAAGCTCTTTGACTTTGAGAAAAGCGTTCTTGCAATCAGATGTCCATTCCCAACGCACGTCTTTTCGCGTGAGCCTGGTTAGCGGTGCTAGCAGGGTCGAATACCCTTGCATAAACCGTCGAAAGTAGTTTGCAAGGCCGAGGAAAGACCGAATCTGCCCAACATTTTTGGGGCATGGCCAATCCACAACGGCTTGGACTTTTCGTGGGTCAACACGGATGCCGTCCTTGCCGACGATGTGTCCGAGGTATTCGAGCTCATCTTGTGCAAACTTGCACTTGCTCACTTTCGCATAGAACTTCTATTCTCGAAGGATTGTGAGAACTTTGCGCAGATGTTCTATGTGCTCTTCCATGGATTTGGAGAAAACCAGGATGTCATCCAGTAAACCAAGACAAACTGGCCGAGTTGCTTGGCGAACGTTCGGTTCATTTCTCCTTGGAAGGTTGTCGGGGAATTTGTAAGCCCGAAGCATAACACTCGGAACTGATAGTGTCCCATGTGCGTTCGAAACGCGGTTTTGGGCACATCCTCTTCCGTGATGCGGATTTGATGGTACCCTTGAGACAAATCCAAGGACGAAAATACTTTTGCGCCTTGGAGTTGGTCAAAAAGGTCCTCAATCCGCGGTAAGGGGAATCGATTTTTCACCGTCAGCTTATTCAACGCTCGGTAATCCACGCACATGCGTAAACCACCGTCCTTTTTATTCACAAAAAGGATCGGCGCACCGTACGGCGAGCTACTTGGCTCGATCCATCCTTTTGCAAGGTACTCTTTGATTTGGCGTTTGGCCTCTCGCCTTTCTGCTGGACTAAGGCGATACATGGGTCTGAACGAAGGAGTCGCCTCCGGTTGCAGCGGAATCGTGTGGCCCATGTGTCTTTCTGGTGGAAGCCCAGCTGGTGGGTCTTGGAATACATCCGAGAACTCCGCCAATAGAGATCTGATCTCTTGTGGCGTGTCTTCCGTCACGTCGTCCTCCACTTTCTGCAGCTGAACCAAGAAGCATCGACAACCTCGTTGAATACGTCTCTTCACCTGCATTGCAGATAAGCTGGCATGGACTTTGAGTCGGGTCGGTGATAATTCCGTACTCGGAATTAACGTAAAGCGGCGTTGTCCTTTTCGGAGGATCAAACGCTTTGATTCAAAGCACATTAGAGCCTTGTTGTCACGGAGCCAGGGATCGCCTAGCACCACGTCAAACGGGTCAAGAAGGTTGAGTACTTTCAACGTGACACTCTGTGTGTACCCTTGGATACACATTTTCTCTTTACAAGTACCAATCACGGGTACCGTACGGTTGTCACCGACAACAACTGCGCCATTCGATGGCTCGTACTTCAGGCCAACCTGTCGGGTAAAGCCAAGGCTAACAAAAGAGTCGTCCCCTCCAGTGTCAGCAAGTATGTTCACGGGAACACCAGCTAGGTGTCCTTTGAACTGCATCGTCATGTTGCCTCCACTCTTCTGAGTGAACAGACTCGACGACGGTAAGCCGAGTTTGTGATAAACACGGAATCTGTATGACGGGCGTCCCAACTCCCATGATTCACCCACTCGAGTCCACATCTTGTGGGCACGTGTGAATTCGGCTAGCACCTTCCAGTCTTTAAATTTGCCTGGGTCGAAATCGTCGACTAAAGGTACTGCGAACGTGATTGAACTCATTGCTATGAGGGCGTTTGCTTCAATCATTGTGTTACACAACTCTTGCACAGTGATTGGTGTCGCCACCACTAAGCAGGTTCGGTCATGCATCTTGTCTGGTGATGCAAGATTTAGTGGGCAATGACGATCAGCAAGTGCAGAATGAGGTTCAATGAGAGGGGAGAAAACAACAGAGAAATTTGAACTCGTCAAAAACTCAAATTGTTTACCATCCTCGTCTGAAAACATGAACTCACACTCGTGATCCAGTTTTACCCCTGAGTGGTCCCCACTGACGTCACTCAGGGGTGGGGAAAACCCGCCCCACGGCCCTGTCCGTTACCACGGCCGGGCCCATTGCCGCGACCGCGACCCTGTCCACGGCCTTGTCCGCGGCCTCCTGCTGCACCATCCCCATGAGGTGCCGCTGCTGCAGCTAGCGCCGCGGCCTCTTGTCCACCACCAGCAGCCTCAGGGCACTGAGCCCTAAAGTGGCGCGGCTGCATGCAGTTGTGGCAGAGCCCTTCGCGGAAGGCTGCGTTGCGACGCTCACGCGCCGCCTACAGCTCGTCATTCTCGCGGTAGCGCTTGTTGTTGGGACCCTTGTGTCCACCAGCCTTCTTAGCTGGAGGGTTTGTAGGCTGCTTGCCCTTGGCCCCGCCTCGCTGTCCGGCTGACCCACCAGCCCCAACAGCGTCCACGCGCATGTCGCGCCCCTGATGTGCACGCGCGTTCGGCCGTGCATCAGAGTAGTGTTTCGGGTTCGCCGAATACACTTCGCTCATGTAGTCGCGCAACGCCCTCCAGCTTGTCCAAGCTTGGCCAGTGGTTGTTGTGGTGGTCTTGCCCTTCAGCTTCTCGCTGGTGAGACCATCACGCAAGTACTCCAGTAGCATGCACTCCGGGTACTTGAACGTCTGAGTTCCATCGCCCTCGGTGAAGCTTTCGACTTCCTCCACGAGTGCGGTGAACTCGCTCAAGTAGGATTCGAGCGAGCTGCCCAGCTGCGTGAAGTCCTTGATCTTGTGGAAGGCGCGCTACGCCTCCTCACGTTGGGTGCACTTCTTGCGCATGATCGTGCAGAAAGTCTCCCACGGCATGGGCTGCCACTCGAGGTGCGGCTGCTGTGTAGTCCACTCCTTGACCACGTACTTGAAGAGTTTGTCTTCAAGCCGCGTCGTGGCAAGGTCGCCCCACTGGCTGAGTGGAGCCTTGTGGACACGTAGAACGTGCTCCATGCGGTTCAGCCAGTCGGTCAACTTCACGCCCTTCCGGAAGATCTCCACATTGTGGAGGAAGGACGTGTTCATGACCGACCCCGAAGTCGTCGAGGTAGGCAAGTCGTCGCTGCCACCGGCAGTGGCATCCGCAGCTGCGGCACGCGGCGCATGCTGCTGCATCCGCACCTGGGTCACGCTCTACAACGCCTTGTCGAGGTCGTTGCATCGACGGCTTGCCTCATGGGCAGCCAGGCGCTGCAGCTGGCGATCACGGTCAAGGTCCGTGATGCTCTGCCCGACATGGGCCAGCAGGTTGGCGAACGCGAACTTGAGCTCTGATGTCGTCACAGCATCGGCTATAGTCTCCAGGGCCTCGCGTTGTCCGTGCACCCTTACCCACTGCAAGAGGGTACGGTTCGCGTACACGCCTCCAAGGAGTCCCACCTTTCGGAGGAGACTGTCGTCGGCGACGACGCTCGAGTGGGCGCTGCCTTGCCCCATAGCGGCCGCATCGTAGGAAGGAGGGTCCGCCCCCATTCCTCCGAGTGGTGCCGAATCTCCACCACCGGTGGTGATCTCGAGTCGGCCTGCGGCCTCGGCAGCGAACTCCGCGAGCTTACGACGGTCATCGTGAATTGCCTTCGCGGCGACGTCGTCTGGCTCGTTCTCGCCGGAACTCCCCGTGTTGCTGCTTTCAACGCCCTTGCTGCTCTCGGCAGTCTCGCTACCGTCGGCAGGTTCAGGCGATGCGACGGGCGTCTTGCCCTTCTCGAGCAATCGGCTCGAGTTTGTCGCACGACGATGGCGATGGTCGCGATCCACATCGCCTTCGCCATCGTCGACGTCGTGCTCTTCGTTGGGGTCCTCCTCCGGAAGATCCTCCTCCATCGCGTCGTCCGTCGCATGGAGGTCGCCCATGTGCGCGTCGACGTGCTCGTCGAGCACCTTTGCGGCCTCCGCACGCTTCTCGGTGTCGCCGAGGTTGGCGTCGGTTGCATTAGGCGGCACGGTTGCCTTAGGCGGTGCGGTTGCCTTAGGCGGTACGGTTGCCTTAGGCAGTACGGTTGCCTTTGGGTTGGCAACCGTGCTCGCGGCGGCGGCTCCCAAAACTTGGAGTCTGCCAAGGACGTGTGGTGAGCACGTCACCACCTTGCCCTTGTTGGCCTTAGACGGTCCGGCACTTGCCATCTCGTCGCTTGTGCAACTAGCACGTGAAGATCGTTGTGAGGATCACCCCACAACGTTAAGGAGGAATCGCCTCCCACAAACTCCTTGCTCTCACACAATTGGTGAGGGAATTGTAAATTCAATCTCTACTTTCCTAGGCCGCCACGTCGGCACACGGTCGTGGATTTTGGAAGTAGACTTCCTAAGCCGTGACTCACGGCGATTGGCAAGCACTAGTACCTAGGAAAACAGAAAGCTACAATACAAGGAATTGACAAGAAGTGTGAGTACCGCTCACAAAGCTAGGACAAACAATAGGAGAGGAATTACACAATTCCTAGCAATTCCTCCTATCCTTCTTCTAACTTCTTGTCTTCTTCCTATCTTCTTGTCTTCCTTGGCCTCCTCTTGAGTCTTCTTTGCGCGTCTTGCGCCCTTTGGCGGCGTCCTCCTTGAGCCGGCGGCGTTGGGTGGGCCGCCAAAAGTCCCAAAGTTGTCACCCTCCTTCTTTTTAGGGTGCTCTCAGGTCGTGAGAGTCCCTAAGCTTGGGGAGGGACGCTGTCCCAGTTTTTGGATGAAGGAGGTTTGAGGGAGCCTTGAAAATGAGGAGGATTTTGTGGTTTTAGAGTTGGGAACTCCCCAACCTGCCCCACAAAAATCCTCCTAGCCTCTTGGAAGTGTGGAGAGGCTGGAAGGAAGTGGCTCCAACAAGTAGGATTCTTTTCCAGCTCTGCAACGCACTTTATGGCGCTTCAATCCGTGAAGTATTGATGCCGTAGTCCCTTCTGGCATTTCTGCTGCTGCTTGTAGCTGCCGGCGGCGTTTTATCTATGTCGTAGCTGCCGTTTCCGTCGAACCCTTGGTCGCGAGGGTCGTCTCGCTCTGATACCACTGTAACGGGCTGAGTCTCTAGCTCCTGCTCTGAAGTCGTCGTCGGAGTTCGCAGAATGGCGTTCTCAGTCCGCGTTAGGGGTTTACCCCCTTCGCAAGACTGAGGGGCAATCGTCATCAACGACCCAGAGCAGGGAGACTCGAATACTTCGAGTCTCCGGAGGCCCATTTCCGCTTTTAACCAAACCCCTGGTTTTGGGACCCAAACCGGGGGTTTTTACCTCGAACTCGTGTGTTTGCACGAGTTATTTTGTTCGTTTTATGTCGAAGTTCGTCATAAACGAACTTCGATTCATATTTTGTCGTTCTGGCACGAAATCGTCGCGTGCGAGGCACGCTGGCGATTTCGCGCCATCAAATTTCACCTCACCCTCGCTCCCCCTATCCCTCGTCCTCTCTTGCTCGTTTGCAAGGAGGGCGAGGGGGGGGCGAGGACACGAGGCCACGAGGCCTCGCCCTTGAGGCCCTCGTGGCCTCTCAGCCGCCGATCGGGCTGAGGCCGCAATCGGCGGCTGGTGGCTGGCCGGCCGGTGGCCGGCCGGTCACTTGGCCGGCCGCCGGCCGTCCAGCCGGCCGG
>SZWC01028281.1:857-17856 GCA_023375785.1 Penium margaritaceum
ATATGGATATAGATATAGATATAGATATAGATATACATATGGATATAGATATAGATATAGATATAGATATAGATATAGATATAAATATAGATATAGATATAGTATAGATACGAGTGTATCTAGTTGTAGATATGGATATGGATATGTGTAGATATAGATGTAGATGTATATATATATGTATATATATATATATATATGTATATGCGTACTTGTTTGTAGATCAATATCTGGATAGGGATATAGATACAGTTGTACATATCTAAATGGAAATAGACTTACATGTATGACTTGATGTACTTCGTTTTCTGCGATTTGTGAGGCAGTTTTTAACGTGCCATAAAATGGCAACACATGGAACGTTGTGAAGTTTACTGATTTTTTTTAGAAAAATCTATGCGACCTTAATGTAGCAAAGAGCGTGTTCAACCTGGTTGAGTATTGCGTCATCGGGGTTCAGAGATAGAATTTGTGGAATTTTGGAGTAATTTGACAAAAACATTGAGGGTTCATGTTGTGAAACTCAGGGCTAAAGCAACAAGGCATCAAGTGAGAATCCCATTCCAAAAAAAGACTGGAATCACATGGACTGTTCCGTGGGAAAACCAGGTGCTACGGGAAATGGAGTAAAAAAATCTTGTGAATCAGGAATGATGACAATATTTCTTGTGACTCAAGAAAGATGCTATCCGCACATCAAGCTACGTCACTTACCTGACTCCAATAACAGTGTTAAAGCTGGATGAAAGGTCAGAAATTTTGTACGGGATTTAGATCAGATTCAAGAAAATTTCTGAAAAACTGAATGTGTTTAAGAACAAAATGAATGATGGTTCAAGCTGTTTGGTCCCAAAGAAATGGGCTTCAACTGCAGGCAAATTCATGTTGCTTACTTACCTACAATATTGCGTGTAAGTTTTATTCGATCTTTGTCGGGTGTGAAGAGATCATACATAGCCAAGACGTTGAATGTGTTCCAAAAAATAGATGAAAGAGCATCATTAACAGCAGTGAAAATGAGCACATTGTGGATTATTTTGAGTAGAAGAAGAAATTCCAGCCTCTCAGCTTTTAGAAAGAACCAACGGACTCCAAAGTTCCAAAAATTTTATCTTAAAGATGTAGATCAAGAAAGGCAAAATTCAACAGAAATGAATCTGTTGGCAATCTCATTGACCTGGAGAACCACCAGAAAGGTCGTGCAGATGAGGATTTAAGGGTGCCAAAGCACACATTGAGGCACATGTAGGTAATCTTTTGCACGTGCTGTTTTTCTAGGAAATAGATTTTGGGTGATATTCTTGAGGATCTCTCTAGCCAATGTTGCATGGGTCAAACATTGATTACAGTGCATGAGGCACAAAAACGCCATTGAGGAAGAAAGCACATACAGCAAACCTGTGGTGGTAGAACAAGGTGGGCGAGATGCTTCAATGCAGGCACAAGACATTGGATTAACATGGGATGATGTATGATGGCTCCATCAACAGAGTTGACGACAGTGTAATAGGTTTTGCATGGCCCAAGGTGGAGCACTGGTATGCCTCCATCAAGTTGGATTCCATTATGGATGTTAACGCATGGGAGTTGGTTGACCTGCCAGAAGACGCCAAGGTCTTCACCTCAAATTAGATCTTTAAGACTCAGGCAAATAAGGAAGGAGTGCTACAAAAGTTCAAGGTGCGGCTGGTTACGAAGGAGTAAATACAGTGTATGGGAAAAGCCTATGACATGGATTTTGAATTCATCACTGATTTCAGCAGCATCCGTTACATCCTTGCACTTTCAGTGAACATATAATTTTAAAAAAGAAACATTTATGGCCTTCCCATTGCACAGGTTCATCGCCTAACTTGACTTCAAGTACCATGATTCGGATCACAACATGTACGTATGGTGTAACAAGCAGCTATACAAGAACATTTATTTCTATGTGGACTATTCTAGCATGTGAATTCAGACAAGCCAAGCCTACACTGGCATAAAAAACATTCATACGTTGGTTTCTTATGTCTGATATGGGGGAGTTGAAGTAATCCCTTGTGTTGAGTATGACAATGAACAGGAGGAAATGCATGTTTGAGCCTGGACACGTGCCAAAGATAATGAAGTGGTACTGAATTGAGGAATACAAAACATTTTCAGTCACATCCATATGACCTTTGAACTGAGAACAGTGAAGGAACCAAAAACAGGATGGAAGGAACATCACATGGTGCTCCTACCAGTTTGCAATGGGCGGCCTCATGTACGCCATGGCGGCAACTGATGGAAACTGGGGCAGCCCTCAGGGAGGTGATCAGGCTCACTAAGAGCCGCCTAGGCAGGACCAACTGTTTGTGAGAGGGGGTTGCAGGTTGCACAGACAGAAATTACGGAAGCGAATGTAGGTTTGCAGAGAACGCGAATGTCTGAATCGACTCTTGAGTGAGAAAGTACATCATCACAGATTTCTAACAAGCCCTTATATGCCTCATTTGGCTAATTGAGCACTGAGATCCACTCTGTCAAAGCTCACCCTCTAGCACACTCCTAGCCTAGCGGGATGAGCGGCAGTCACCTTGTCACACAAGAGAATTATGTCTCGCATGGCCTGCATGGCTAACAATCGTACACTGGTCCTTCCTTGAAGTCTCTTGGACGTCCTCCAGCCGTCTTTTCTCCTTGAAGGCCTCTCTCAGCCGTCCTGGCCAATAATCCTGCCGCCTTTTGTGCTCAAAGTGCTCAGGTCGTCACTTGAACCCGACTCATGATCTCCAAACTGTGGAAATCCATATCTAACTCAAACAGACTCCGAATTGAGTTCCGTAAAGTGCACTAGAACCTGTGAAACATCCCCTATGCAACTGTTTTGCCAGATGATTTTTATCGAGCAACCTATTTTTTGTCACTTTCTGGCACTCTCATATCCATCAGCAACTCACACAGACGTCACTTGCATGATGTGAAGAGTAAGTAGATACTTTGCTGGTCATGGGAAACTAAAGTAGACTACATACTGCAGTACCTTCAGGAAATGCACACGCACACCTGATTCTTGATGGGAAGGGAAGGTCCAAACGTTTTTGCATGTTATACTACACTGATGAAGTCTACGACAGCAATGTAATGAAAGCATTTCCTCTTTTTGTTTTCTTCCTCGTGCACTTTGGGAGGGGGGGGGAGGGTTTCCTTGTATCCGGATCTTCTTCCTCCCAGTAATGGAAAGTGTATTGGGTTGATGTGTTAGAGACTGTAGCTGGGAGAGCCATCTCTTCTTTACTAGCGGATTTGGAGGGAGGTGCGGACCTGCCATTACACGAGTCCAAAAAAAACTTTTCTTCCCCAGTGTAATCCCCAAGACACTTCCAAAATACACTAGGGGGTTTTGCACAAGGGGGGGGGAGGGCGGTGGGGGGGGGGGGGGGGGCGAGCAGGGGGGGGGGGGGGGCGAGCAGGGGGGGGGGGGGGGCGAGCAGGGGGGGGGGGGGGGCGAGCAGGGGGGGGGGGGGGGCGAGCAGGGGGGGGGGGGGGGCGAGCAGGGGGGGGGGGGGGGCGAGCAGGGGGGGGGGGGGGGCGAGCAGGGGGGGGGGGGGGGCGAGCAGGGGGGGGGGGGGGGCTCCTTCTATCCAGATCTCCCCCTCTCAAAAGCTGAAAGTGTATTGGGGTGGTGTATTGAAGAGGGTAGCTAGAGAAGCCTCCTTTTCTAAACTGGAGTATTTTGAGGGAGGTGCTGACCTGCCCTTACACAAGTCCAGAAAGAACTTTGTTCCACCAATACACTTCCCAATACACTTCCTCAACACAATTCCCCAGTACACAAGGGGGTTTTGGAGGGGGGGGGTGGTCTCCACTTGGGAACCCGTTGTGGCAGGGTCAAAGTGCACTAAACTGTTTGTGTACAGACTTATAGCTGGTTATGTAGACAACGCAAAAGACGCCGAATGCTTGAAAGTGATGGTTTGCGAGTACTTCATATAGATGTATACAAATCTGTTTCTATCATATCTACCACGTACAATCCTAGCTATACTCCCACAATACACTCATCCACTTTGGGGGAAGAAGGGGGGAGGAGGGGTCTTTGTGTCCGGACCCCCCCCCCCCCTCCCCCTCAACAGTTGAAAGTGTCTAGGGGTGGTACATTGGAGAGTGTAGCTTGGGAAGCCTTCTTCATTAAAGTGGTTTATTTGGAGGGAGGTGCGGACATGTCATTACACAAATCCGAAAAAAAAATTCCCTAAACACAATCCCCAATACACTTCCCCAATACACCAGGGAATTTTGCAGGAGGGGGCGGGGGTCTTTGAGCAAATAGGACCATAAACCTGTCCTAAGTCGTCATATGGACGTTAATCAAAGGAAACGATGTGTTTCAGACCACACGCTTCATGTGAAGGGATTACAACAGACAAAAGAACTGATGCACAAATAAAGGGACATGTATAGGCTTCTTCAGAATAATTACCATGCATGAACACTCCTTTTGAACCACACGTGTCCAATTCAGAAACATGGACAGAACATTTTTATGTAGAAAATTTGAAAGTGACTTCCTGTAAAGACCTAGTTTTTAAAAAAGTGAACATCTTGATGAAATCTTGTGGGAAGTACACATTAACTTTAAGTTTTGTACATGGTCAACGTAGTGTAAAAAAAGTTGATGATAAACCATAACTCTTCACACAAAGGAATTACCATCCGTGTCATGTGAAAAACCAATAATCTTGATGGGAACCTTCCTTGAAGTTCCCTGAAGGTTCTCCTGCTGCATTTTTACCTTGAAGGCTGCTCCAAGCCTCCCTGGCTCACAAATCTGGCTGTCATCGGTGAAGGTAATGCGCGAACTTTCATTTGAATTGGGGGCATTACCAAAAAACTTTGAAAATCAATATCTCTCTCAAACGGACTCCAAATTGAGTTCCATAAAGTGCTACAAAACCAGGAAGACATCCTCTATGCATCTTTTGTGCCTGATGATTTATGGAGAGCAACCTAGTTTGGTCCCTTTTTGGCAGTGAAGAACAATTGGTTACATACATGTTGCAAAACCTTTGCAGGCCAGATTTGAACTATGCAATGCAAGGAAAGGAGGTTTTGGTGGTCATACATGCCTTGGACACATGGTATTGTTGTTTGGAATGCTGACAACGGATCTTTTGTGCTGACTAAAACACGCTCAAGTACCTTGAAACTCTACCAAATATGAGCCCTGAAAAAACTCCGTGGGTGGAGGTCCTCAAGTACAGCTTAGTATCCAACGTTGAGTTCCGGCCTGGATGAACAAACCAAGCAGAAGCTCTAAGTTAGTGACCAAACAGAATGGCCAAGATGAGCACACTACTTTTCCATTGAGACGTGTACCTTGCGAGGCTGTTTACGAAGGGTGGAGTAGTATTTGGGGGGTGGGCGGGGGTGGGCAAGAAAACGTTCTGGTTTGACAATCCCTGTTGATGATGCAGATTCACTTGCCAAGTTATCATACCACCAAACAAAGAACTCCAAATAATGCTATCGGAGCGGTACCACAATACCGGTCAAGGTGGACACTTTGGCGAGGGCAAGACGCACAAGGAGTTGGCAAAGTACTCTTGGTGGGGCCACATGCAGATCGACGTGACAGCATGATGCAGATTGTGCGGCACTTGTGAGCGGCAAAACAATTGTTGCATGAGACCACCAGGACTGCTCCAACCTCTCCATGTTTCGATGGAGCCATGGGTCAACACGAGCATGGAATTCGTAATATGACTGCCTCTCACTCCAAATGGATAGAACACCTTCATTGTGGTGGTGGAAATGTTTTTGAAAATGGTGCACTTCATCCTGATGACTGCTACCATCACCGTAGAAGGAACAACTTGGCCGTTGCCAAAGAAGATTTTACGGCTGCCTGGAGTGCCATGTATTATCATCATTGACAGAAATAGTCTGTTTACTAACTGTTTTTAGCATGAATTGATGACGTAGTCGGATCCAGGTATCAACAACATTCCACCCTCAAACCGGTGAGCAAACTGAACACACCAGATGTTCAAACAAGCTCTCCACACTTTATTTGAGCCAAGTGGAACTGATTGGGCAGCAAAATTACTTACCGCTAAACTCGCATACAACTTGGCGACTTTCATTGCAATGGGTTGAATTAGTCTATGGCAAGCCGCCCGCCACACCGGCTGTTGGATATGGGGTGCCAAAAAAGTGGCCAAAGTGGGTTGCTCCATAAAAATCATCAGGTCACGAAAGCATATAGAGGATGTTTTTTGGGTTTTGTTGCACTTTACGGAACTCGATTCAGAGTCCTTTTGAGGGAGATATGGATTCTGAAGGTTTGGTGGCAATGGGTCCGGTTCAAGTGACGGCTCCTGCACTACCAGCACAAATGATGGCCACAATTATTGGCCAGGGAGGTTTGGAGCGGCCTTCAAGGTAGAAAAGCGGTAGGAGGACTTTATGGGAGCTTCAAGGAAGGCCCCCACCAAGATTATTCATTGTGCACATGGCAGGGATGGTAATTCTCTTGTGTGTGAGTGTAACTGCCGCTCATCCCGCTAGACTAGGAGTGTGCTGGGAGGTGAAGTTTGACAGAGTGGTTATTCCAGCTACATGTGCCAAATGAGGTGTACTTAGGCTTGTTAGAAAGCTGTGCTAATTAAATTTCTCACTACAGAGTCAATTCAGACATTTGCGTTCTTTACAAACCTACATTTCCTTCCGTAATTTCTGTCTGTGCAACCTGCAACTCCCTCTCACAAACATCTGGTCCTGCCTAGGCGGCTCTTGGTGAGCCTGATCAACTCCCTGATGGCTGCCCCAGTGTTCATCAGTGATATCAGAGCTAGAACAAGTCCTTTTCTCATCCTTGAGGCATTCCTTGCATACTGTTGTGTGAGAGAACCCTTTGTGGGCTGAAAGTTGCACTACCATGGCGACATCCGCTTCTATGGTGGCCGACGTCAACATCGCCAAGTTCGAAGGCAATAACGTCTTCAACTGGAGCAAAAACATGAAGATAGTGCTGATGGAGAAGGATCTCTGGAGCCAGGTGGATGAGAAGGAGAAGGAACCAGCAGAAATCTCCCTCTTCCCTGTCGAGGCCCGTACCTACCGCGAGAAGCGTGACCGCGCCCTTGCCACCATCTACCTCCACCTCGCCGAACGGCAGCAACTCCTCATCCGTGACATCCTCACACCAAAGGAGGTTTGGAAAAGGTTGAATCCACTTATGCTTCCAAGTCAATCCTCATGAATTTGCAGCTGCGTTGTTGCTTTCACACTGTCAAGATGGATGAGTCTGGATCCATGATTGACTACATCAACATGGTGAAGTCTCTCTCTCTGACCAGCTTGCTGCGATTGAGGACCCTGTCAAGGAGCGTGTGGTCATGCAAACCATCCTTTCTGGTCTTCCTAGCAGCTACACTCCTCTCATTGTTGTCCTGGACCAGCGTGGCGACAAGCTCTCCCTCAATGATGTGGAGGAGAGCCTGCTGTTTGAGGGCGGAAGCAGACTGGACATCGCTCTCATCACCAACTCTGGTCATGGAGGTGGTGCTGCACCAACCAGGGGCAACGGCGGAGGAGGAAAGAAGAAGGGGAACTGCCACTACTGCAATAAGCCGGGCCATTGGGCGTGCGAATGCTGGAAGAAGAAGGCGGACCTTGCGGCTGGAGTGGGAGCGGGAAAACAGTCCAACGCTTCTGCAAACATCGCAGATTGGGAGAGTCGATTCGTGACAACCATCTGGGTCCTGCACGTCTCCGACAACACCGCCCTGTTCTGGAGTCATGCGGCACATGACGTGTCACCGCATTTGTTGTCTACACCGTCATTGAGCCTCGTCGGGTGTACATGGGGGACAACCATGTCCAAATGGCGGTTGGGGAGGGTGAGATTGTGTTTTGTGCTTCCGGGGGCAGGCATGTGGAATGTCGTGTGAAGGGGGTGCTCCATGTTCCAGGGCTGGCAGCTAACCTCCTCTCTGTCTCATCTCTCATCTCCGAAGGCATGCAGGTTTGCTTTGAGAATGGTGGCTGCAGCGTCTCTGCAAGTGTGGGGCGTGTGCTTGAAAAAGTGGACAAGGAGGACGGTCTTTATCACCTCTATGTGGCATCGGAGAAGGAAGCTGACTCAACGTTGGCGGCGAGAGAGGGAAAACACGATATCGGCCTGTGGCACTGCCGGCTTGGTCACCTCGGCTTTGGCGCCATCATCTCCATGTAGCAGATGGTCCGCGGCCTGGATCTCAAGGGGGTGAAGCAGCCTGGTGCATCGGCTTGTGAGAGCTGCATAGACGGAAAGCAAGCCCACGCTTCTTTCACGGGGGAAGGGAAGGGGACGGCTGAGCTTCTCTCACGCATTCACTCTGATTTGTGCGGTCCAATGCCATCACAGTCCTTGTCCGGCAAGTTGTACTTTGTCACGTTCATTGATGACAAGTCGTGGAAGACGTGGGTGTCCTCCTTAGCTGGAAAGGATGAGTGCTTTGGTGCTTTCAAGGTGTGGATTTCTGCTGCACAAAATGAGAGTGGCAGGCGGTTGAAGGTGCTTTACACAGATGGTGGAGGAGAGTACCTCTCCAACGACTTTTGCACTTTCCTCAAGCGTCGCATGATCAAACACAAGGTCACCCCACCTAGAACACCGCAGCTGAATGGCGTGGCTGAATGTGCAAACTGCACACTCATGGAGCGTGTTTGCAGCATGCTCCAAGACGCGGAGCTCCCACCAACTTTGGGCGGAAGCGGTCAACACTGCCGTGTACCTGAAAAACCGGAGTCCCACGCGCGCCGTGCCACTGATGACACTGGAGGAGGCGTAAACGGGACGCAAGCCAATAGTGATGCACCCGAAAGTCTTCGGGTTTGGCGCATTTTTGCATGTGCCTACCAACAGCCGTAGCAAACTGGACGCAAAGTCGGTGAAGGCCACCTTCCTTGGCTACGACACCATGGGATACCGCCTCTACAACCTCGCTGCTCGCAAGATCATCCGCAGACATGACGTCATCTTTCAAGAGGACGTGAAGGGCTGGACTTAGAGCCCTATGTGTGTAGTTCCACTTGTTCCAGAACTTGTACCTGAAGTGGGAGAAGAGCCGGTAGCAGAAGAGGGTGATGCGGAAGATGGCGGTGGCAGCGGCATCAACAAAGAGGTGGAGGGAGCTGAGAAGGAGAAGGAGCCAGCAGCCGAATCTGATAAGGAGGAGCAACAAAGCACCATACAGCAGCTGCCACGACAATCCGCACGCATCAACAAAGGTGCAAAGGACAGTGGGGAGCCGCTGAGGCGATCCGAGTGCCTCACAAGCAAACAGAGGCCGCTAGAGGAGCTGGTGAACTTGTGCACCGTTCCACCACCAACGGAGTCGTCTGACCTCGAGCTTCTCTTCCTCACAGTCACCGATGATCCAACCACATTTGCTGAAGCCATGCACAGTGCCGAGGCGGCAGATTGGCGTGCCGCAGCAGACAAGGAGTATGGTGCGCTCATGAAGAACGGCACCTGGACCCTCGAGGAAGCTCCACATGGATCGATCCATAAACCTACCAATGGCATGAGACCAAACACCTCAAAGACGATATACAGGTGGAGGACATGTCAATGTGCCGTTGATGTTTGTCCATGTGTAACTTATCGATGCAAAGGCGGAAAAGAAATGCATTCCGATGGTTTCTTGCATTTGTTTGAAGAGAAAAATTCCACAAAAAAATTCTTCATGTGCACCTTTAGTTGCACTTTGATTGAGTTTTTGGGCCACACCAATGATGACGGAAAACAACCATGGACCCAAAGAGAGTGGAGGCCATCAGTGATCGGTCCTAACCGACCAACTTCCAAAAAATAACAGGTGTTTTTGGGATCCTGCAACTACAAATATCAATTGATAAATCAATATGTCTGAGTGCTAGCGTATCTTTCCGATATCACTTGTAAAACCACTGCATGGAATTAATGGTACATCAAGCAAGAAGGGTTTAACTCTGAAACTAACACTATGACCTCAGAGCCATCCTGATTGGCGGATCGAATGATGGGTTATATCATGGCCACCTGTTAGAAGCTGGAGCAGCTCTCAGGGAGGTGATCAGGTTTACCAAGAGCCACTAGGTAGGACCAACTGCATGTGAGAGACAAGTAGCGAGTTGTAGAGACAAAAAAAAAATAGAAGCTTGCAAAGCTGCGTATAGAGCACAAAATGCGAGTTTGACTCATGGATGTGAAAGGAAATTCTCACAGCTTTCCATCAAGCCTACGTATGCTTCATGCTTGGAATATGGAGCTAGAAGAACCACTCTGTGAAATTTCTCCTCCTAGCACACTCCTAGCCTAGCGGGATGAGCGACTGTCACACTATCACACAAGAGAATACCATCCCTGCAAGGTGTACAACCAAAATTCCTGGTGGGGACCTTCCCTGAAGTTCCCTGAAGGTCCTCATGCATTTCTATCTTTAAAGCCACTCCAAGTATCTTTGGAAAACAATTCTGGCCATCATTGGTGCTAGTAGTACACGAGCCGTCACTTGAACCAGACCCACTGCACCCAAACCTTGAAAATCCATCTCCCTCAAACAAACCCCAACCTGAGTTCTGTAAATTGCTACAAAAGCAGGATGAGATCCTCTATTCATCTGTTGTGTCTAATTGTTGTTATCAAGCAACCCATTTTGGTTACTTTTTGGCACCCTACATCCATCATTCGCCCACTTTGTGAGAATAAAAATCACACAAGTCCACACTGTGCCCTCAGCTGCTGAAAGAAATGTTCTCCCAGCGGCTTGGTCAGGAAATCTGCGAGCATCATGCTTGAGGGGCAGAATTTAATGTGCAATTCGGCCAAGCGTAGCCCAAGTTACGCTTGCCGAAGCGCAGATCTCACCCACCATAGAACCCTGAGGCTGCCACAGGCCGTGGCACCTCCCTTCACGTGCAAAGCGCCTTTCCTGAGGCACATATCCCATTGCACGTGATGGATGGATCCCATGTGCTCTTTTCATGCACCTTCCCCACTTTTGGGTCAAGTTTGGTGATGGGATGCGACGAGGTTTGAAACCTTTCCGCTGACAGTCAGAATTTTGACTGTCTCCGAGTAACAAAAAGTACTACTGAGTTTCGGGCGCCAAGCCAGAAATTTCACTTTCCCTCAGTAACAAACTGCACTACAAGATCCAGTGGATTATCCACTAGACGCCTCGGTAGACCTTCCAGAGCCAAAAATCCAGATGGAACTTTTGTAACTCGGTCTGATCGATTACTCACTGGAAGTTGCGTCGCCATCGGCTCCCAAAGGAGCTGCGCACATCCCAACTTTAGAAGTTCATATCTCCCTTGATACTTGTCCAATTCTGGTAAAAAAAACTTCCACCGGATTGAGCAACTTTTCAGCTTTCAGGGGCAATCATCCATTCTTTGTTCCAAGCAATCCTTGAGCCGCCAGATCCAAATGCAAGGAATTTCCGTTCTCTGGCGGCTCGTGGGCGCCTCCCGGCGTTGCACTTGGGCATGCGGAGGGGCAATTTTTCAACAGGCAGCTAGAGTAAATTGCAAATGTTTTTCTCCCTTCAATGGCTTGTTAACGCCTCCTGGCCTCCCTCAAACTTCCAGTCCCGCCGCTCTTGCATGCTCTCACTCATCTTCTGCTGCTCCCTTAAGCCCTTTATAGCTGTTTACCCCAAGGTTTGCCTTGCTCATGACTTGCCGGTCCATTTCTCTTTGGTCAACCAATCCGCAAACATGTGGTGCATGCAACAGTGCTTGAGCACCACCTGTCCCTTCTTGACAGTGTCCTGTGAAGAATGGTTTTGCACGTCAATGTGCTTGGTCCTCCTATGTTGCGTCGGGATATTTGTCAGCAAGATAGCACCTGTGTTGTCCTCCTGCACCATGATTGACTCTTGCTGCAGCACCCTTAGCTCCCCCAAAAACCTGTGATGCCACACCACCTCCTTGACCGCTTCAGCCACTGCAATGTACTACAACTCTACTGTGAAGGTGGCAATGCAGTCTTGCTTTGTGCTACACTATGAGGCCATTGTTCCACTGAAGAAGAACATTTAGCTGGATGAGGAAGTTCACATGTCAACATCGCCAGCGTACTTTCCATCCGTGCAGCAGACCAGACACAAGGGGTTGGACTGCCCCTTGCCATTGAACCTCAGGCATACGTGCCACGTCACCCACAGGAGGATATTCTTGAACACCTTCCAGTATAGTGGTCCTGGATCGGCTACATGCTTGCTCACTCGGCCCACCGTGTAGGCTAAATCTGGTCGAGTTGTCACCATGGCGTACATGAGGCAGCCTACCACCGATTTGTAGGGTACCCCAGCCATGTCCTTCCGCTCATCGTTTGTTTGTGGCGTCATTACCACACTCAGTTCAAAGGTTGTGAAGACCGGACTGCCAGCCGGTTTATAGTCCTCCATGGTGTACCACTTCAGCACTTCAGCCACATGTTTGGCCTGCCCAAGCTAAAGCTTGCGCACCCTCTTGTTTTGTGTGCTGCTCATCCCAAGGTAGTACTTCAGCTCTCCCATGTCGGACAGCTAGAATTTACTGCTTCGATGCTATCTTAGCTGCTGCAGGCTGGGCAGGTCAGTCGAGAAAAAAACTCAGGTTGTCCACATAGAGTGCAACACTCTAATGGAGCTGCATGTTTTTCTGCATGTACGGGTTGTGATCTGAATCACAATACTTAAAGTTGAGTTGTGCCATGAAAATTTCAATCTGTTTATACCAACATCAAGATGATTGTTTTAGCCTGTACAAGGACTTCCATAGCCTGCACACCATGCCCTCCAATGCCTCCACCCCCTCCGGTATCCCCATGTAGATCTCTTTGTCTGTGATGCTGTTGAAAAAGGTTGTCTTAACAACCAATTGCTGGAGTCCAGTCACGTCCTCCGTGGTTGCCACTACAAGGATCTCCCAGATGCTTCTAAACTAAGCGACCAGAGAAAAAATCTCATCTTTGTGCTTGCCCTTACAATGTGTGTATCCCTTAACCACTAGAGACTCCTTGAATAGTTCAAACACACCTTCCTTTGTGAACTTAGCGTCAGCATCTTTTAGCCTGACAACAAGTTCTCACGTGTCGGTTTTCGTGATGTAAGCCAACTCCAATGTAACAGCTGCATCCCATTGCTTCCCTTTGGGCTGTGAAGGCACCTCTTGCACAATCCTTGTCTCCGTTGATGCAGCCAGCATGGACCATGTCATGCCAATCCAGTGACCGGTGCCTGTGTCAGAGCACTTCCATGCTGTTTGCTGCCTCCCGCTATGGCACGTCAATTCTGGTGGTGCCACTTTTTGCTGCTGCAATTCTTCTCACTTCACACGCTCAAATACATCATCAACCAGACGGCTCTCCTTGGGTCTCTCCCGCTCCAACAAAGCATCGTCCGGGCAGATGGCATGTCCAATGGTTTTTCCACCACTGCCCAATGCACACTTTACTGGGAGTGCAAGCCTCATCATCCCTTGTGCCTCATCCATTGGATCATTCTGGTAGATCTCCTCATCACCTTAACTTTCATGGGAGTCCTTCACATCATCTGCCGCCATTGCTACTCTGCCGCCCTCTGATGCGGATCCTCAGAATTGACATCCACATGCTACTTCTCGTAGTCAAGGAGTTGGAACCACTCCCCTGGCTTTGGAGAGTCCAGATTGCCGGCGTTATTGCTGCCATTATAACTATTCTGCCCATAGAACTTGACATATCAGTTGTGGATTACCTCCTCCTTCCATACATCATAGAGCCGATACGCCTCATACATAGTCTTATAGCCAAGGAAGAGATACGGATTTGCAAAAATCTCTAGCTTGCTATCGTGTCACTGTACCACCTTCACCAATGAATGCGCCTTGCACCTGAACAGTTTTAGGTGCGCCACACTTGGCTTGTGCCCGCTCAAGACCTCTGGTGGCATCTTCCAGACACTCTTCATCTTGCAATGCTATATGGATGAGATTGATGGTGTAGTTTGCCGTGCGCACAGCTTTAGCTTAGAAGTTTCATGGAAATTCTGAATCCACCAACATAGTCCGTTCCATGTTCATCAGCGTCTGGTTTGCCCGCTCCACCACGTAACTATACTGAGGAATATATGACGTTGTTTGTTCCCGCACACATCCTTCTGGACAGGCCATGTCTCCTTCTGGGCCTTTGCTCAGACTTCCACTCCGGGTTCTCAGAGTTTGATGGTGACTTTGTATGTGATGCGACGGATATCCAATCAGTCCCAAAAGTCGTGAACAATTTGGAGACCAGTCAGGGTTGTGGGCCCATAAGCCTTTTGGCCCGATGAGTCCTCTGTTAGTTCATGACTGTGTTTTGAGGAAGTTCTGAGTCTAAGAGTGAGCTTCCTGGTTACCTCATGCTATGTGTGTGGGAGTTGGATAAAGCTGTGAGACAGTGAATTATGCATAGACAATAATGGCGTTTTTTTTAAGTTTTGGACATGACCATGATTTGATGAGCTATAATGCTACTCTCAAGATTTTCAGCGCAATGGAATGCATGAAATTTGGTTAACTGTAGCTCCTGCAATATGAGCTGAGTCGCGGCACACCAATCCAGCGGATAAGTTAGTGACGTACGTGATGCCCGCCCGCCAAGGCTCACTCACACATCAAGAACCCATCCAAATGCCTTTCTAGAGACACAGATGTCCCTACAGGTAATGTCAGTGTCACCTGTGCTTGTGGGCTGTGTTTTGATGAGTTAATAATCAACTTTGGTGATGGTGATTGATTCAGTTTGAAGCCTTTCCGTGGACCTGCTACTCTGTCATGGACTCGGAGCCAGGATTTCGGCCAAGTCCCACGGTAACAGCCTATACTATTGATTCCAATTGATTTTATCCACAGGATTCATCCGGTAGATAATCTGCTGGATTTACCTTGTTACTCAAATGCCCTGGATTTATCCACCTAATGCCAAAATGTGACTCAGTCCTCGAGCTGCATCAAACACCCCAAATTTGAGGGACCATAGCTTCATTGTTACTGAAAAAATTCCAGTAACTCAACTTGCACCGGATATAGAAGCTTGCCAAATGTCAGGAACTTCCATCCAATCTGGATTTGGATCACACTTCAGGAAGCTAGAGTAGAATCTGAGGATTTTCCTCCCTCCAGTGGCTTTCTGACACCTCCTGGCACCGCATCCAGGCATGCTGAGGGGAAAAACACAACAAGGAGGGTGGAGGACAGGGGCCTCAGGCTGCAGACGGGGCCGGAGGTCCAAATTATAGAATTCAGAGTTTGTGCTGAAGCCTATCGCCCCAGGAAAAACAGAACTACCCTTTAGCCTAGGTCTCAGAGCCTGAGGCCTAAGGGTGAGCCCATGCCGTGGTTGAGGGGCAAGGCTGAGGGCTGAGAGCCTGGCAAAGTGGAGGGGTTAAGGATGGACAGATCCTGATGGGTGAGGCCATTTACGTTCCCTATCCAGAGGATGGACAGGGAAAAGAAAAAGCATGCAAAGAAAAGAAACAAAGTGGGAGGGAATTAGTTGGGAGAGAGAGAAAAAATTGACAGGGAGAGGGAAAAACAAAAGAGCATAAAACCAAGGAAAATGACAATGGAAAAAAGAGCAAGGGAAAGATCAAGGGGGAGCAGGGAGGGAGGTGAGAGAGGTTAAGGGTGGGAAGGGCAGAGAGGAAAATGAGGGGGAAGGGGTTGGTACAAGAACGAGAGGGGCACACCTAGAGAAAAGGGCAGTGGTTGGTGGCTATGTGGACAACAGCAGTGGCGACGAAGATAGCATCCAATGACCACGATGGTGCCCGATGACCACGGCAAGGTTGAGACCAACAGTGGTGGCAATAGTGACGGCATCCAGCACCGCATCGGCGGTGGCTGAGGACAAAGGCGGGGGCAGCAGCGACAACGGCAACAATGGAGGCCCTAGCCTTTGACAAAATGACAACAAGAAGACGGTGGTAGAGAAGTGATGGTGTTTGGGGTGATAAGGTGGTACCGGCGGTAGTGGCAATGGCAACGCCATCGGCGGTGGTGGAGAAGAAAGCAGAAGAGGATGTGGAGGCTGCAAAACCCATAGGCCCATTCACAGGCTTGATGCCATGTTGCGCAGGGCCCTAGTGGACAGAGCATGTGGTAGAGGAAGCCCGGGGAGAGCGGGTGGACGTGGAAGGAGACCTGAGAGCGGGGATCTTGAGTTTTTTATGTTGGATTAGAACACTTAGATATGCAGAAGAGCCAAAAAATAATAATAATCAATACAATTGCACTTTCATTTGTTGCAGTGCTCAGTGAAAAGCTGCACCCTAATCAATAGAAGATCTCATCTGAAGTAAATTCAAAAGCTTGCAAAGGTAGCAAACCTACGTGAATAACCCTTCATGGAGATGTTTTTCAGACTAATTCTCCCAAAAATGCTATATTTCCAGAGGTGGGGGTGGGAAAATGGACAAACATTATTTCAGAAAATGTGGTCAGTACTACAGTATAGCAAGACGTATGTTGCGGTAAGGATGTAATAGGCATGGCCAAATGGGTCAGGTTAAAGAAAACGTGGCATAGGACTAGACCAAGGTGTGAAAACACAAGGTAGTAAAACATTCACCACTTCAGCAGTATCGGACAGTGTATATAAGAGGGGGTTCAAAAGACACACTTGTGTACTCTGCATGCACAATGATTCATTGCACTAGTGTCCAAAACTTAGTAGCTGCATGATACAATGCCCGCGACATTCCCACAATACACTTGGGCTGTTTTTTTTGGAGGTGGTGGGGGACAGAAAATCTGGGCCACGTAATGTCTATGGCATCTCTTGTAAAAATAGCCAGTTGAAAAAACATTCATAACAGTTCTTTGCAGTCTATACGCCAAGTAGGTTCAACCAAATGTGATTATCAATCCAGTTTAGATTAATATGCTATACATTTGTGTGTGTTTTGGGTGTATTCCAAATGCAATCTCCATAGCATTGCAAGTACACTGTTTCAAGTGGGGAGAGGGGGGGATATCCAGAGTCCCCCCGTCCCCCCCCCCC